>PQWD01002631.1:0-21790 GCA_019425675.1 Leucinodes orbonalis
TGCAAAAAAAGTCGCCCAAATCAGCCGTTTCATAGATTACCCGGAACAAATAGACAGACGGACAGACTAACAGACAAACATTTTTAAAAATTGTTATTTTGGCGTATGAATATGTGTGAAGAAAAAAATGGTTATTTCGTATTACCACAGATATTAATAATATATACTATACAGATGATGCATCCCATTACTACAAAAACGTGACCACCTAGGAAGCTATTTGAGAAGATTTTAACTCACTTTATTTCACAGATGCCACAAGTCCGTGACCTTGTGCTTATAGCAAGATTTCGCGTAGACAGATAAACTGATATTTAAAATCCGGTAGTGGCGTAAAAACCAGTTATTAATTAATCACAGTTCTAAATAAGGACGCACAAGCGCATTATTTTTTTTTACGGCGCTGCCTTTGACAGACGGGCAAACTCCGAATCCGACTAAAATGTAATCTTCAAACCAAACATTTGATAGGCATAGTTAATAAGGTATCTATGTAGATTTGACGGCCCGCCGTGCTGGTCGTTGGTAGTATTGTGCAAATTTAATTGCAATTAGAATTGAATTTGTGACGTTGCAATTAAACAATGAATTTATTGTTGATTGTGAACCAATAACAAATGAATTTCCAGGTTTTTAATTAAACTTTTATTAAATAAAACTATTACTCATTATTATTTCAAAAATATAGAATATTATATAGAAATTGAGCAGTAAGCCGTTGGTTCCAGGCCGTGCAAACCTTTTTCGTGCGGTGGGGGTTATTAGAGGAGGCTCTTATTATATATTAATAAATATCCACTGATATACCACAGCGCCATCTTGCCGCAAGTTAAGCGTGAAGCCTGTATTATGTATGAGTTCTAAACATACTTATACACTTTTTTTGTAAATAATATAAAAGCCAGATATTTTGTGAACGAAAAGCATCTTATGTAGGTATATAGCTGCAAGAGCGGTCTTGAATGGAAGCCATCAACGGCGACGATATATTTATCAAAGGACAAAGGATACAAACATAAGGACTTAAGCGCCGTGCAAGACGCGTCACTTACGCGTTTTCTTCAAAATACTTATTAGTGTTTTGAATCAATGGTCACTTATTCCACACTTGTAATGTTTTTTGTTTTGTTATATTTAGTTTTCGACACTATAAATTGCGTTTTTAATTTGCTAAGGAACTGATATATTTATTTTTTTTCAATATCAATACCGGTGAACTGAATTTATTTTTGAAGACGGAAAGTAAAGGAAGGCTCTTCGTTCCAGCGTTAGGACGGTAACTTATATATGCATATCAATATATATGCGGTACTACATATTATGCCAAAATAACAATGTTTAAAATTTTTGTCAGACTGTCAGTTTGTTCCGGGTAATCTGTGAAACGGTGACGTATTTGGACGAGACTTTTTTGGCAGGTAGCTGATGTAATAAAAAACAGGGGCTGCTTTTGAACCGACTTAAAAAAAGGAGGTTACTCGATTCGACCTTGGCAAAAAAACGGTACCCTTATAAATTCGTCAAGTCTGTCTGTCTGTCCGTCCGTATGTCATATCCTTTTTTCTCCGAAACTATAAGAACTACACTATTCAAACTTTGTAGATATATGTATTCTGTGAACCGCTATAAGGTTTTTACAAGAAACTTGAAAAAATATTAATATATTTTGGGGTTTCCATACAGTGAACTGAAAAAAAATATTTTTTTCATCGACCCCCCGTTTGGTGTATCAATGTGTATAGATCTTGAAAAATGGTATCGAGGTTTATAATATCATTTTTATAACTTGAATATTTTGCGCGAGAGACATTTTCAAAGTTGAAAAAAGTGTGTTAGAAATTAGAGGAGGGCTCTAATTTCTAAACTATGGGCTTGATAAAATAAAAAATGATGTACATAACCATAAAATCTGACAATGAAATTTAGTTTAAGCGATTTCTGATGTGAAGTTTTTTTATACGTCATAAATGGTGAACCACTATTTTCTCATAATAAAGCTGTAGTAGATGCCTAAGTAAATAAATAATTTTTTTCTATGTAACTTACTGCTGCGGAACCCACCACTATCCGACTCGCGCTTGCCCAATTTTTTTACGTTTGTTCGCATATATCTTCGTCGTTTATGAACTGATTTTATGATTATTTTTTTGTTGGAAAGAGGATAGTCCAGAGGTGGTTCCAAGATAAGGAAATAAGGGTTTGATGAGTGGTGACCAGAGAAATTGAACATTTAAAAATCGACTCATATCAACTATTACTTCATGTAATCATTACATGATCACTTATTCTCAAAAATTTTCAGACAAAACATACAGACTTCAAACTGAAAATCTACAGAGATATGTTTAGCCAAATAGAAATGCTTAAATAATTCTTCATAATTTTTATGTCGGTGCCAAACAAACTACCTACCTATATTAAATTATAAAGCTAAAGAGTGCGTTTGGCTCCGACATCAAAATTATGAAAGAATTATTTAACCATTTCTATCTGGCTAAAATTTATTTTTAGTTTTAAATCGGTATTTTTTTTCCTCAAAGTTCAAAAAACGTAGCCAAGTCGTATTTGTAGTTTTAACGATAAATTTAAGCAGAAGCAAGTTTTAAGAAGTACAAACAAAGTAAGAATAAAATTTAAAACTTTTAGTTGAGTTGCGTTTAGTTCGACCCATCTAACATGCAATTTTATTTTGATTGCACTGCATATTTCATGTTTTTATTATTCCCATTTACAATCATAAGTAGTCTTTTTATCAGTGTTCATTAAAAAAGCAATTTGTTATAAAAACATTATAATAGAAAAGCTGATTCAACACATCTAATAACACATTAACTGTGATAAAATTAAACGCAGTTTGCTCGCTCAAAGTGTACACGTGCAAGCGCCATCTATTAACTCTTTTTTTTTGTTGCTGCAACCGTGCTTTCGATAATTGTGGTGGTTCCTTTTACTGCCGTTACCGGTACTGTCGCAAATCTTTAAAAAACTTTTATTTATTAGTAAAAAATGTTTTTTATATGATTGTTGATTGAATTAAGGAAAATATTGATTTTAGGAATAATAAATATTTGATAATACTGCATTTTAAAGTGTAAGCAAGATAAACTGATACAAGTAACGCCATCTATCGAAACTTCGTAGGAAGCTCACGGACAATATTAGGCGATGGGCCCGTATATTACGAACAGATACTCCACTTATTTTACATAAGTATAATACATGTAATAGAATATTGGTATTTACTCGTCTTTATTGTTTATTTTAATATATTGCTTACTCGTAGCGTCAATTACGAAAGTAGATAATGCAAAGCACCATTACCATTCTGCGATTTACCTTAACTGTGTAAATTTAATTGCATTTAAAAATGTCTTGTCGGAAAATCTTCAATCTTTAGTAGAGCAGACCACTGTGCACATAGGTCTGGGACTGATGTGCTTGCCAAAATATCGTTTCCTCTTATGTGTTTACTCGTCAGCTCCAACGGCCTGCGGCTTGCAAAACACATACCCAACTTACTATCACTTCAACTTGATGTATGGGTATAAAGGAACTCGCACTATGGGTATCCTAGATCATTAAAACTTTACCACATAAAGGTTGTTTACTATGTTATTACGGTATTTGACCTAATAACGGGCAAGATGTCCTAGACATGCAAATTTATATATGAGGTTTATTAAAATAACAAAACTTGTTTCTCTACAACTACTTCCAGTAAACAATACCTACATTTTGAAATGGACATGTGACATTTAGGTAGTTCCAGGCTTCAGAAAGCTACTTTAAGCGATCCTACCTACTCGTCATTGATATTTCTAAAGTAGTTTCATAGCTCTACCAATAAGTCTCTAATGTTATAAGCATCGACCAGTGGACATACTTCCCCGTCACAATATAAACGCACTCCGAGGTCGAGATTCACTCAAGGGTGCTTTTACACAATTTCCCCCAGTACACCCTTTTCGCTTGGCTCTCCACCTTTTTGCCCCTTAGCACCTCTCTTCACCTTTTTCATAATCAAAGAGGGCCAAGTGCCTGCATTTATTGAACAGGGCTTTAAAGGAGATCGATTCTGAGTTTGTTTAGGTGGGTACAATTTGGTTTATGTTTAACTTTAGTTATCCGCTCCTTTTACACAACTAAAACTAAGTACGCTAAAAGGACTGACGTAGCCCAAGTTTCCGTTCATTTAAATGTTAACTTTAGAGATTTGAATCTTATTTAAGGGTTTCAACATTTGTGTTGGTATTTGTGTAATCAGATATGTTGAAACTTGTTTTATCAGTTATTTTAGTTTTGGCTACATTACGGTATAGCTACCTTGAAATAATATCTATATGGACGCGTTCCCGGGGTCTTTTAGTTCGATTTGGACAGTTCAGTTTTAATTCGTCTAGGTCGTGGTAGTGTGTACTAGATTTTAATTTATTTTATTTTATTTATTTGGATAATAAACAGCATCACAATCTGTCTTATAATTAGAGTAAGTTACAAAATTATTTGTTGTGACACCCACACATTATCCAGACTTATTGATAGTGTTACTCGTTTTATAAATATAATTAGATTTCAACATATAACATTCAATCGGTTCAAATCTTATGCTGTTAAGTTATTAACCAATAGCCTTCCCTTTAAACAGTTTCCGGTCAGCAAATATATCTAAGTCCATGAAAAGGAATTGTAAGTATGAGCAAGCCTGTGAGCGGTGCGCGTATGTACTAGATTACAGCAGTATTAGATATCGTTCCGTAAAAAAGGAGTGCTTTGCACTTCTGTGTTTCAGTACAAGATAGTGTAGCAATACAATTACCGGGTATAAAGACCCATCATTTGGGTGACGGGCGCAGGCAGTGTTCACGGAAAATAATATCTACCTACTGTATTAATTTTCTTCAACACTGCATCTGCCATGTGAGCCAGGTCTCAGTGAGCGCACAGATCGTCACGTTCATTCTGACATAAAAAAATACCGGTCAATCCACATGGTATCCATGGTGGGTTACGGCACAGTCACCCCATAGTCGCGTTGCATTAGAAAGACTGTGATCTGCATTTTTGCTCTGCAAATTTGGTTCTTAGATACACATAAATAAATACTTCATATATTTTGTTGTTGCAGTTAAAAAAAAATTAAACTAATGCAAAGGTATAAACTCACTCTCTTCAACATTTCGCAGTCCACTGCTGGACATAGGTCCCCCCATTTGCGCCAATATCCCGTCCTCCGCGTTCTCATCCAGCTCCCAAGCGACCTTCCGCAAGTCGTCGGTCCATCGGCCGGAGGGCGCCTACGCTACGCTTGCCAAGACGCGGTCTCCACTCCAGAACTCGTCTGCTCCAACAGCCATCGGTTCTACGACATACGTGACCAGCCACTGCCACTTCAACTTGCTGATCCGGTGGTCTATGTCGTAACTTTAGTTCTCTTACGGATTTAATCATTTCTGATCTTATCCCTAAGAGAGACTCCAAGCATAGCTCGCTCCATTGCGCGTTGAGTGACTTTGAACTTATGAACCAATCCCCGCAGTCAGTGTCCATGTCTCAGCTGCGTATGTTAGCACGGTAGGACGCATTGCTCAAAGACTTTCGTCTTTAAGCATTGCGGAATAGTTGACGTTAAGACATGACGTAGCTTACGAAGCGCCAGCCCAACTGAACCCTCCTACTAGCCTCCTTCTAGAAGTTATGCCGGCCAAGTTGGAATGGCCCAGGTAGAGTATACTCCTGCACAACCTCGAGACGACGCCATCGACGCATACGGTTGTGGCATGACACGACTGTTGAACATGACTTTCGTCTTGTCCAAATTCATGCCAAGCCAACTCGTCGGGAAGATTCATTAGGCTGTTCAGCATCTCCGCAAGCTCTCCATGACTCTGCCACGATGACATATCGTCAGCAAAACGAAGATGAGATATACTCTCCATTGACGTTGACGCCTCGTTCATCCAGCCAGGGTCTTGAAGACATCCTCCAATGCGTTTGTGAACAGTTTCGGGGATATTACATCCCCCTGTCTCACACCACGACGCAATTGGATGGGTCTTGTCCGCTGGTCTTGGATCTGAACGGTCATCGTCGCTGCGTTGGAGAGACACTTCATCACCTCGATATATCGCCAGTCGATACCGCATCGCTGCAGAGCCTCCAGAACAGCCCAGGTTTCGATGGAGTCGAAGGCTTTCTCGTAGTCCACAAATGCCATACACAGCGGCTGGTTATACTCTTCGGTCTTCTGTATAAGCTGCCGAACAGTATGGATGTGGTCCACGGTGCTGTAGCCTTTTCGAAACCCAGCCTGCTCCGGTGGTTGGAATTCGTCAAGTTTATGGCGAGACGGTTCGCTACAACTCTGGAAAACAACTTATAGACGTGGCAGAGAAGCGCTATCGGTCTGTAATTCTTCAAGAGAGTTTTGTCACCCTTCTTGAAGAATAAGACGACAACGCTTCTGGACCACGCCTTTGGTGTAGTTCCTTGGTGAATGACGGCATTAAAGAGTTCAACTAATGCTAAGGACTGTCCACCGGCTTTTAGGAGCTCTGTCGTATACCGTCATCCCCGGGCCTCCCATTCTAAGTTGCTCCAGTGCTGCACTAATCTCGCTAACGTCAATCCGGGATATCTTGCGTACAATGGCGCCTAAGTGGGGCACGTGGATCTTCGGTGTCCTCGGTCTGTGGCTGATGAGCGCTCGATGAATACAGTCGTCCATAGAATTTCTCAACCTCTTCCAGGATCTGTGGGCGAGTTGCGAGTAATTGTCCATCTGCTAAGCCTTACCAGATGGCTCCTTCCAAGTGGTTTTTGGAAAACTTTGGGCCCCTGTTCTGTTCAATAAGGTCCTTAATGAACCTTGTATTGAAACAGCGGAGGTCCTGCGAACGAGTTTTCGTATCCGCTTGGAGAGAGCCTGATATTCCGGCGAAGCAACAGCAGCAGATGTCATCTCGCGTCTCAGCCTCATCAAATCCAGGGTTTCGGGAGAAAGTTTGGACGACTTCGTTCGTTTCATCGGCGGAAATGCCTGCGACCCAGTGTACACACTGTCTTCACCACGTTATCGGTTATCTCGTCCACGTCGCCAGTGGTTTCCAGCAAGTCGAATCGATTTTGTAGTTCCAATTGGAACTGTTCGGACCCATAGTGTATTTGGAGCGGCGTAGGTCTGAGAGTAGATTTTATTAAGCGAGACCGTTCAGTGAAAACATATATTCAAAGTGCCTCGGATAAGTCGGTGATCACTACCGGTTTTAAACGTGTTGACCACTGAGACATCTTTAAATATATGTCGCTTATCCGCCATAATAAAATCTATCTCGTTCCTTGTCACAGTGTTCGGGCTCTGCCAGGTCCATCTTCTCTGAGGCTTCTTCTTAAAGAAAGAATTCATCAAGAAGAGCCCCTCCATTTCGAGGAAGTTGACCAGCATCTGCCCCCTGTGATTCCTGCGCCCCAATCCATGAAGTCCGATTTTCGATTCGCCGCGTTCTTGTACTCCCACTTTAGCGTTGAAGTCCCCCATAACAACATTGTAGAAGGTCGAAGTTGTGCCATGTATGGCTCTGGAGATATCCTCATACACGGCTTCAACCTCTTCGTCAGAGTGTGACGAGGTCGGCGCATATACCTGTACCACCTTCAGGGAGTACCTGTCGGTGAGTTTAAGTACAAGGTACGCTACCCGGTTCGACACACTACTGATTTCCACAACGTTGCTGACAAGGGACTTGTGAACGAGAAAACCGACCCCACCTTGGGAAACCCTATCACCTTCTCGGAAGTAGAGCAAGTTTCCGGAGTCCAGGGTCATCGTGTCCTCCCTCTCTCTTCGGATTTCAGATAACCCCAGTGTGCTCCAGTTAATATGACTTAGCTCTTCTTCCAATTTGGAGAGGTGATGGTCCAGCCGTATCGTGCGTCCATTATACGTAGCCAATCAGTTTTTTGAGGCAGCTTTCGTAACCCGGGATTCTTTGCACCCCCGCCCACCGTGACCGCGACCGCTGCCGTGGTCGGGAATAGTGGGGCTGCCGGGAACTGGGGGCCGATTCTGGTTGGCGCTACTCATGAGGGGTAAATGCCCGTAGTCACCACGCTGAGCAGGCGGTAAACACACTATGGTTTACTAACTTAGATAAACAGTTAGTTTATTGTTTATCTAAGTTTACTAAGCATAAGATTCCGAACTTGTTTCATTTCTAAACAAGCAATAAAATTAATGACAGTAAACCATCGTATGAAGGATTATTATAAAGTATTACACAATTAAATGCACCGCAGAGCCGATCAGACTAAGCAAAATAAAATATTTTATTTATCTCTTAATAATCCAATCCAGACATACTCGTATTTATAATAAAATTAATTGAACCAGTAATTAAACAAAGCCTAATTGCTGCTATGCTAAACTGGTACTAATTGCATATTGCGTCGAATTAGGATAATGCTAACATTGCATATTAGTATCTCTGATATATTCCTACGCAATATATTAGCACTTGAGTGCTTATTATTGTAATAGAGATACACATTTTTTTGGAATAGTAAATTAAAATTGTACAATCGTTTTATTGTAGGGATTGAGAAGTTTTTTTACGTCCTGGGTTCGATCCTAGTGTAATACAAAGGTACGATTTTACTGTACCTATATATTTTTCAAAATTTGATCAACGTTTGTATATTTGCTGTTCAGATCCCATAGTTCAAATCAAATGTATCGAATTAATGAGTTGGATGAATGCCGTGGGTGACATACATAACTAGGTCATCTACCATAACATAGTGTTGCGACATGCGGTGACACTATATCATTTCCAATAATACCCATCTTAGTGGTATCTATTTAAAGATAGATTTAGTAGCTATATATAAGAATAGTTTGTGGTTCGGAGTACAATTTCGCCGATCTAAGTTGGCAATTCTATTCAGAGTTTTACGATCTGAAAGATAGAAAATTATCACTCCTTAGGCTATGACGAGGTGTTGTATATCAGAATCTAGACTGATTATAAAAAGATCTAATATTTTTAGCGTCAACAAAAAATTGATAGATTTTTAAAAGCTTCATAATAATTTTATTCCATTTTTTGTATCCACCTAGAAAACAGTAAACACATAGACATTAACACAGCATCATAAAGCCCAAATAAAATAGATAGAGGTTGCGCATATAATGGGTAAACACACGATTAAAGAATTTTCAAAACATACATATTATTAAACACAGAAAACCCCCTACTTCCTTTATATCTGTATTATCTAGCCCCTACCGTTGTATTGCACTGGGATTGAATCCGAGAAATTTAGTGTACTACCTCTCAACCCTTATAACGAGTCGGTTGACAAATTACAATTTATTATTACAAAAATCAGTTAATCTTTATTATAATAATAAAATATAACGTAAGTATTTTATTAACACACACTAAGTACCTACATACTAAGTAAACCCGTATTTTCGAGAACTAATAAATAATTTTGTATTTTTAAGGATATACTTGAATGGCAAACTAAGGCAACCAACCTTATTTTAATACCAAGAAAATCGTAGCCTTTTAACATAATGCGTAGTCGTTTAGATAACGAGCTTTAGTCATCGTCACGCACTTAAAGGGATGATAAAAGCTGACTTTAGAGGAAAGTTTATCCAGTGCCGGTAAAAAACTGATTAGCGGTAGTAAGTTATCTCACTTATTAACGTATTATTAAACTTTTGTTATTTTTATATTTATTAAACAGGAGGCATACGAGTATACGGTTCATCTCATGGTAAGTGACACCGACTCCCATGAATATTTGCAAGACCTCAGGTCCCAAAAATGCGTTGTCGGCCCTTCAAAAGTGTGTACGCTCTTTTTTGACGACGCCAGGTCGTATAACTCTGGAAAGTTCATTCCAAAGTTTTATAGTACGTGGCAAAAAAATGACGACAGAAACGAACTTTGGAAGACCTCCAATCACACAGGTGGTGAAGATGAAATTTGGAGGTCCTCCGAGATGTACGGTGGTGGAATTCAGCCGCAGGAACAAGCCCGAACAACACATCGGAACACTCCCCGTGATACATATAACGGTAGAGAATGCAAAGTGATGCCAGATCTCTACACAAACTCAAAAGGTTCAGCTAGTCAGTAAGATCTATGTCGTCGACGATTTGAGCCGCTCTCTGTTGGATGCGGTCAAGAGGAAGAAGTTGGTATTGCCGCCCCCGCCCAAAGATGGGAGCAGTATTCCATATGGGGCCGAACTTGCACCTTATAAAGTTGCAAACGATGACTTGACATGAAATACCGCTGCGATCTGTTGAGCACACCGAGTTACATAGATGCCAACTTAGCCTTTTCTTCCAAATGACCGCGGAACTGGACGTCACTCGATTTGTTTGATGCCAAGAATACCGATACTAGTTGGAGTCAGGGGAGTACTTTGAAATTGAAGCGATACGACGAAGGTCGTTTTCTTGGTATAATATAAATATTAGAAGAAGAGTTTGATTTACAAAAAATAATATGGAGGTTTATTGACATAAATTGTGAAATAGGCTATAAAGATTTTAATAAACGAAAAATCAAAACAGCAGCATAATATAAAAGATTAAGGTAAATTATATCCTGGCCACATTTATTCGCTTAAAAGATTCCAGTATGTTCTTCAAAGAATTAATCAAAGTCTTTCCGTCCCGCTATCCCGGCATTAAGTAGCTCAATGTTTGGTAACTAAGTCTCAGTAAACACAATTAAAACGGCATCTCGCGTGTGGATGGATTCCAACAGACTTAGGTATAATTTTATATTGTAAATCCGGGCTTTGAAGAAGCCATTCAAAATTCCCCATTTGCCCTTAAGGAAATTATAATGATATAAGATACTCTGCGTTAAAAGGTGTCTGTCTACCTTTTGAATTATACAATATTACAAGCATCCTTCGTGTTTAAAGAGGTACCTGCCTCATTAAGCGATTAACTGGCTTATTTTGTATTGTAGAAGCAATTGGACACAGTTTGAAATGTTACATCCTGTGACTTATTAATATTATTTGAATGGTGATGAAGGTTTGAATTTATCAAAGCAATAGAACACGTCATTTATAAAGTCTATACGTAAAGACTTACAATCAAAAACTTACTTGTATACCTTCAAATTTGTTTGCGCTGGTTATTCACCTAGTAGGACTCGAGCTTATTGTTAGTAAGGGATTCCGATTATTTAGTTTTGGGTTTAAACGAAGCTGCTAGTTTATACGTACCGGACAACAATAATTTTACGACACAGTATGTACTCAGAATTTGCTGGGCTGGTTTTCTGCTATGTTATCTAGCGTTTGAAACTAAAATAAGAATGTCCTTTAAGTTATCAAGATTATTTTTGTGTTTCAAGTGAAAAAAATATTTTAATTTAAATAATTGTTTATTAGAAATTAAATGTCCACAACCTTCTATCTATGTTAGGGGGTTAAGTTTCCGCACTTAGTCTGTGCAGTGGACCATTGTGCGTGAGCCATGGCGGCCTTCTGGTCACTCCAGCCAGCCCACCTCACTCCAAAAGCAGATTAGTCTTCCCGGTCTCCTCAGGGAATCATACCCACAGCCTTTCTTCTTCTTTCATTTGTACTTTATCCTGGAAGAGCTTGCTTGTAGCGATAAAGCCGCCTTAGCTCACTCACGTGTTGAATTTTCTGTTTGTTAACCCTTCATATAACTGTGAGCAATAAAGTGTTAATATATTGACCTATCTTTTATTAAAAGAGGCACTGTGTCCAGCATTAAAATGTACTGAGTTTAATGAACCTTTAACCGCCCCTGACGGATATATCAATCAAATATACAAAAAAAAACTGTTGTGCCTGGAATCATGGCGCAACATATGAAAAATACAAGCACTAACACCGCTATGAATATTTTTCGGCTAACTTATTTATCAATAAGTTCCGAGGGGAAGATTCTTTCAATATTGATGTTAGTGTGGAATAAATTTCATATAGGATTTTCAGCCAAACGAAAGCTACATATTAAAAGTTTAGAAAGAAAACCGTGAGTTTTGAATAGGGCAACTTCTGAATAGAATGGCCGCCGGGTGACATGTATCGTAATTAGGGATCTGTCAGTATACAAAACTCAGTTTAAGGGTCGCCCGTGCCATACTGTGAAGTCGGCAGGGTGTTATTGACGTAGCTGTTAGTGACGTTTTTGTTAAATAAAGTACAAACTATGTATGTGTTTATTACCTTATTGTTCTTTACTACTGACAATGGTTATTTTGGAATCTACCAATGACTAATAATTAATCACTGAGGGTTTACCCTTATCAAGCAGGATGTACATCAGCGGCCGGGTTGACTTCAATTCTCAAAATTGGGTGTTAGAAATATAATTAACTACACACCAATACGAGGAGTGGTAAAACGCGATGCTAATATTTTTATATTTATATTCAGATTTTTATTATTTTTGTCAACACAAAAAGCGTGACCAGTTAATTTCAGATGATTTGCATTGGTTATATACGTCATTTGGTTATTATATATTATCACATATTTAAAAAGATTTTATATTTTATAAATATACCAAATAAATATAAATTGAAAAATTTATAGGGATTGAATTATGGGTACTTATTATAAAGATTTTCATTAAAGTGATTTTGTGTAAAAGTGCTACTTATCTGTCCTTATTTGCCCATATAGACCGGCAAGAACGGTTCAAGGCTATTAAAAAAGTACATAAAATAAGTGGTATTCAGTTTATTTGAAAACTGACACTACAAGTGGCTGCCAAAAGTTGCTAGTTAGTTGGACATATAAAGCAGGATCCTATTCTCATTTGGTTGGACTAAGTGCTTTTAGAATACGAGCCCAACTTTCCACTGGCATCTATAATTTAAATGCGTACACCCCGAAACCTATGCAAATAGCCAGTCAAACTGCACCTGCTAAAACAACAGCGTTGTCAGAGTTTCCAGAGGTTTTTGTGTATCGTATTTTATGCACAGTCCAGTCTGTTACTGATATATTATAACAAGTGGTTATTTATAAGCAAAGTTGTGTAAATTACTGTAGTGCGTACTTAAAAACATTCGATGTAAACGAGAGTAGGTATTTAACATAAAAACAATAAAGAAAACAAAAGACAACCGTATTATTTTTTTCAAGGTAACAAACGAAAAACGGTATAAGTAATATAGATACCCATGTATTACCTTATAGTATAAGGAACGGTATAAGGCTTATACCGTTATAAGTTCCGGTGCATATAAAATGCGAATGGCTCCTTAAGCCGGACATGATTTGAATCAATGCGAAGAAGCGGCCTAATTTGTTGCTCGTTTCGCAGTTAGGAAGCTTCTTTAAAGTTAAATGTGTGAAGCAAGTATCTTAAGTCAATACTGACTTGTTCGTCATGGAGTGTGGTGCAATTTTTGAGGAAAAAAAATGTATCTTTTACACAGGTTTAAGGTCAGTGATTTATAATTAAAAGGTTTTATAAAAGTCTTTTATTTAACCAAAGTTTATTAATTCTATTAGCAGATATTTTTTACAAATTGTTATGAATTATTTTTTAACAAGTTGAAAGGTAGGCAAACCATCATTTCTTTCCGCTCATAGGCTCTTATGTAGGAAGTTAATTAATTGTCTTCGTCCGAATACTTCAAAAAATTCATTGCGCCTAAGTGTACAGGACTTTGTCCGACAGGATATTGTACAAATCCAAAAGCCACAATTTGCCTTCATTGAATCAGCGGGAGTACGCTACTACCAAGGCTGTCAGACTACCATGTGAGAAATCACGTAAACCCCGGAAAATTATAGAGGGTGTCCCATTCAAAGGCAGTGCGTGTACTAGTGATCCGGCACGGTAATGGTCATCGGTGAGCGGTTCGTTAGCGCAATTCTAACGGGAGTGTCTGCTGCAACCGACTTTCCGATGGCTGTAGCACTTCATCTAGCATTTTCACGGAATATTTTACGGTGTATATTTTGGGATATGAAGTTATTTTTTATATACATTTTTGCAGACCTGCCTGGTAATGTTAAAATAAGTCTGGTGGCTGGAACATTTTTTAGGGGATTCGGTTTGTAAACTGTCGCGCTAGTTGGTAGATTAATCGTTCAAATTTAAAGATAATATAACCAGTTTATAACTTTAGCTCAGAAGTCCGATCTCGATATTAATAGTAATTTCACAACGTTCAAAAGAACGTTGATTAATATTCTTAAGGGGCAGTCTTAATTATGTCTTAGCATAATTCTGAATTGTTGTTCTCACTTGTAACCTATACTCTAGGTTAGTATTTTTAAGTATGTCATTTACATTAAATTCTGTACATAGAAAGTCTGGTTATTCGAAAATTTAACTTTGCTTGTCGTGGCAGTTTGTAATTAAGGCATCACTACTTGTTAGTATCGCTTACGTATGTATAATGTCAATGTAATAAGTGTATGTTTTGTAAACTGTCCTAAAATAAATAAATAAATATTGCTCCTACCATAGCTGTTATGCTTTTTGTATAATTCAGACAGTACAAATATTAGATATTGTGATTTAAAGTAGTGTGATTAAGATTAGTGTGATGTGCTGTTGTCTAGTGGCAGTAGATTCGAATCTAATTGTCATTATCCCTATTATTCCCGAGGGTACTGTATAACGCGGCTCAAAAATACAAAATTCAGCAGCTCTCTTATTACATCGAACGTTTCATAGTTATTGCTACTATATTATTATTGTTTACGTTCATAAGTACACCTATCAGTTTACGAGAATGTTGAACTTTCCAAATGTCGATTCAATCCACGCAACTAATAACATCATAATGATGTGGTTATAACAGCGTATTATCGCTGTTCATGCATAGTAATATCTTTTCAGCACATTTCAGTTCTCTTTGAAAAGACTTACCTTTCCCGTGAGCTGTATGGAATATTGCAGTGCGAGGAGCTTCGAAGCTTGCAATATTCTTTATTGAGCACAAGCGAATTTAATGATATTTTTAGATATTGACAGTGCTTTTAAAATGTAAATTTTTAGTAAGATCTTTTCATAGATAAAGATTTATTTATTATTACTACTCTGTGGGTACTCGTCATTGAGCCTGCCTGGTGGGATATGGCCCAGTCTCCAAATGTCTATGCTGAATGGGAAGGCCTGCGCCCTGCAATGAGCCGTTAAAGGCTGATGATGATGTTACAAAGAAACTACTTTTGACTATGTAAACAATTATGTTTCCATAGTTGTAAACAAAAATAAAGAAAAATAAAATGTGTGACCGATTGTGTGCCAGTGATTCAAAATTATTGTTAGCAGAGTGTCGTTAAATTTAAATTTACCCATATATTTATCTTATAATATTTTACGGTCACAAGAAATTATTCTTGGTATGATATAGGAGAATAAAACGCGTCAAGTAACGCAAAAAAAATAAAATAAGTCCTCAACTTTTGAAAACGTCAAGCTGCAAGCGCTCGTATCGTAAGTAAGCTATTACAGCCAGCTCAATATTATGTTTGAAAGAAGTTCATTGTATAAAATGCGATCATAATTTAAAATTCAAAAGGCTTTTAAGTTACATAGAAAGTCTGGTTATTCGAAAATTAAACTTGACTGTTTGAAATAAATTAGACACAATACAAAAATCTACAGCCATAATGTCCTCACAGAAGGGCAAGAGCTCACTCGCAAAGGGTGATTAGACCTTAATCATCCACGCGGGGCCAGTGCGGATTGACCGACTTCACGCACAACCTTTGAATGTCTTCGCAGGCGTGTGCTGCTCGCAGGTTTCCTCACGATGTTTCCCTTTACAGCAAGAGCGTCAGATGAACGTACATATAATTTCGAAAATTCGAAAAGAGATTGGTACGAGGTAGTATTTCAATCTGCACCCTCCAGATCGGAAGGTAACAAATTTCATTTGACAGTTGAACAAAGGTCCTTCTTCTGATCTATTAAAATCACTTACTACCATACATTTTACCAATATTATGACGTTTTGGTGAAAGAATATCATGTTTTGCACTTCTACATTCATTTCTTGAATAAAATTAATCTCAAAGTGTATTTCTCTATGCGTTCACGTGAGATTCCAAAACACGACCCTCGAATCACTCAACCATGATCACGGAAATAGTGCACCACGCTTTTGGACTTACTTAATTGTTTGCGGGACAGTAATCCCTCACAAGTCATCGATTTTATTTAATTCCTGCAAGTATCCACATTTCCATTATCAAACACATGATTTCCATACGTAGCTCCGCCCACAAAGTTCTAGGTTGAAATAAAAATATTTATCTCCGTTATCCCCTTAAGCTTAATTTGACTTCGAAAACTTCGCAAAATATTTAACTCAAATATATATGTTTAAATTTATCTTTCAATTGACTCAATTCTATGGAATGTAAATCAATAAATAAACTACGGTACTTTTCTTCACGTGTAAATAAGCGGAAGTACGTAGAAATGTACATTCATTTGTAAAAAAAAATGCGGGTAATAAACAAATTCTATTCTACATTATACTACGATACCTATGTTTTAGTTATATATATATTTTTAAAGTTTTGTCACAATTTATGTGTGTAGTGTGTAACGCACTGGATTCGCTTTCCGGTGAAGTTTTCAATTGCGAACAATAAAATTTGCAGTACAAAATAAAATACGTATCCTACTCGATGCGAACGGCAGTTTTTCGGCGCGCCGGTTTCGCATAAAGCTTGGAGAATGGTAGAGAACATTCTGATGCCATTGTTACACTTTCACAAGAGGACTCGTAACAGTTGATCCCGATTTTATTGCAGTTCGCTCATAGCGGTGCAGAGCGTGTTCGCCCAGCGACTGGCTAATGTGATCGAATGGCACTCGCGATGAGCGCTTAATAACAATTGGATTCATTTTGTGCGAGTGCTTGCGAGGTTTTGTTCATTCATTATATTTAAAAAAACATTTTGACACGTCGGCGAAATACTTTATTTTGACGAAGAATTTCCGTTTTTTGCGTAGGTATTCATTTAGCTGCGGTGGATTAATTTATAGTTTGACTGTGATAGTTTCCGTATTTGAATATGTAAGGGTTCTATGGCGGCTTATACGTTCCGTTGACGATTGCACATGTCAAGCAGCTAGTGCAATGGTATACCGTCGGATGGGTGTTCGCAAAAGAATGGTAGTCGTTTACTTTGCACCCACCAACGCCGTAACCCACCCGCTTAGTAGGTTATGGCCCAAAACCCCACAGCCATGATGTATGCGTGTCCCTGCGTTTTTTTTAAGTTATGAACGGGATCGTCAAGACGCTCACCTGGTGGTAAGTGATACGCCTGACCATGACAGAGCGGCATTGAAGACGATCAACAACTGATAAACAGTTATTATTCTTTATCATTGCCGCATTACGCCCCTCACCCGAGACCACAGATGTTAGGTTTCTTATATCCGGTAATTTCACAAGCTACTGTGTCGTCATCTCCGAACACAAAAGTGCATAGCACTCTTATTTCGTTGGATGATATCTGGCATCTCGGTGGTACCTACCTAGACGACTCAGTATAGCGTCTACCATCAAGTAAATGATGAGTGATGCTGAATACTGAAATGACCTTTAGTATAAATAAAATTAGAGTGCATATTTGTAATTTTAAAATACCCGTTTTTTTACTATATTCATTTTAAATATAGAAACGGTAACCAATCACTGAAATGGCTAGACCGATCTTACCGGGACTTTAAATTGACAGGTAGCTGACGGTAATAAGAATTTATTTTTATTTTAGAAAAACATGTATTTAAGAAATATTAAATAATGTACCACGCGGAGTGCATGTACACTGTTGCACTACAGTGCTGTGGCAGTACAACATTACCAATTTTAATAACATTTGGTATGAAGTTAGCTGTGACTTAGGCTACGTTTAACTGCGGGAGAATGTCTTATACCGCGGGTAATACGCGGGGCACAGTTCATATTCAAATTCATATCTTTATTGCACTCCATAAGTAACATAGAAGTTACAATATAGGTATATATGGATCCTGTAGGGCACGTCATGAGGAGAGACGAGCTGTCGCCTTGGGCTCATATTATTAAAACAATTATGTTAAGGCTTAGACTGACCTGCTAGTATCTAATAAACGTGAATTGCCGTCATGTCACGTTGTGCCCTGACAAAAAGCAGGTAGGGTTCACTGTAGTAGGGCTTCATCTAAAATGAATAATTTATTAGTTAGTAGGCTTGATACTAAAACCTAGGTAAATATTCACCGCAGAGCCAGATATCGTCCTGCAAATACGAGTGTTACTCCTGTGTGATTGTTATTTAATTTTAAGACTCGGAAAAATCACAGCAACTACGAGTAGTAAAATTATTGGGTTTAAGGATTTAATACCTGTCATTTCAGGTGGTGGGCTTAGAGCAGTGTTGGCAGAAAATGTATTAACAATCTACAGTCTATTGGTTTCCGTCACTGCTGTTATAAGTGAGGTAGAGCCATGCTTAAAAAAATCAAGACAAGTTTATACTTTTTTGTCAATTATACCATCAGGTATATCGTCTGCACGTTTGCTTACCTATGAAATAAAAAAAGAATAACTGCTTGCAGGCACAGCTTTAACCATCAAAACGCCATCGCACTTCATATTAAGTACACTATTTTTCTGATCAGGGACACGGGAAGCCGGGTGGACTAAGGCGCGTCTTTACTTTTAGGAAGTCCACCTTACCAGACCGTTGTGATCTTTCCTTATAAAGAAAGAGGCTCTAGCAGTCCATCAACATGCATTAGAAGTCTAAAGGCGGTGGGTTACGGTCCGAGACTTCCCTACCGTGAAAGTCATCGAGGTTGGTTTTTATCGAGTACCTTGTAGAAGTTGTAGCTGTAGTTGTAGTGAGTACGGAATTGTAAATGAGTTAGCAATTTAGTTGACAAACGAGGTGCATAAATTTACTATTAAAATCTGTGAGCTTCTGGGAGATTACTGTATAGATCTTTGTGAGGAACAAGTATAAAGTAACGATATTAGTTTTTTGTCTTAGCCAAAGCCGTATAAAAAGTACAAATCATTTACGCTCTGAAATCTATATCGAATTCAGTAGTAATAGACTACAAGAAGATAATCAGAAACGGGTGTCAAACAATCCTTTTATATTTGTCCCGACCGCACTCGCCGGTCGGGCACTCGTAAAAACTTACCACTTCATCGGTGGGTTTCATGAATCGGGTTTCGTTCGGGCGGGGTCGGGTGCTCCGTGAGGGTTCGGTTCTTTTGGGCGGCGGATACTCAGTGTTGGAAGTCGGTGCCGGAGGTCTGACGCGTCGCCGATCGCGCTCCCGGCCGCACTACGTCGTTCACCACTTTACACACAAACATTAGTTACCTGGTGACACCAATAGTTAATAAAACCACGCAAAAAAATTATATACTATTAGTTTGGAGTGGGTGTGTGCTTGATAAGTTTAAAGTGAAATTGGTTTGTGAAAATTACGGACTTGTACACTTTGGAAATGATGTTGAGGGTTAATGAAATTATTACTCACGAGGTAAGAGAATAACGAGTGACGTTGAAAATTAATTGGGCACGTGATTTAATACGAAGGTGCCGATTTATCATGCTAATGTTGTTTGTTCTTTAGCGAGATGTTTGAGAATTTCAAAGGGAAATACGATTGGGAGTAATTCCAACGTTTTCGTCAAAGATTGTCAAAGTAGGTAGGTACCTATTTATTGCAGAGTTCTTTGTTTGTTACTAGATTGACAAAGACTGATTTGTTGGAAATCTAGTATGTTTTTTATGGAAAAAAATGCAACTTTAGAAATGTATGATGGTAGTCGTTTAATATGATTAAAAATATAATAAGGACGAATAAAATAGCCTTAATGATATACTCGTTAAGTTTTTAATAACTTTTACGTTCGAGTTTTAAAATTTAGCTTTGATAGTATATTTTATGAGTGCAATGGGTTTGTTAAAATTGTCCTAGCAATGATATTCTGTATATAAAGGTAGATACGCATCCGTGCCTCAAAAACAACCGCCGAAGAGAGTACAGTTTGTACTCTTTTGTTTAGGTAAATGTGTTCGAAATTCGAAATTTGGACTGTCACTGCATTCGGAACACTTTTTCGATTGTTTTGTGAGCATATCACGAATCCATACTTTTTTACATCATTGTGTCCTAGTAATAAACACTTTCATCTTTGAAATTTCAATTTACGAAGGATAGTAAATAGAATTCCTATACGTATCGTAGATAGGTTTCCATAATTGTCTGTCATCATCAGCCTATAACGTGCCACCGTAGGGCACAGGTCTTCTAGCACAGTATAGTTATGGCAGATTGGGCCGTTACTCACCACGTCAATGCATGTCCTTATTCCTTTAATGATGAAAATCTTTGCAGGAGTATTAAGGTACACATGTACTTTAACCTATAGAAATGAAATCCATACCCTCACTTTCGTATTTCAACCTTTCTCAATTCGTGGGACTGGAGGATGTCCTATAATTAACGTACCAAGATATTTACTCACATAATACATTGTATAGCTAACAATTCATATTAAGTATTAAAGTCGCTAAAAATTAAAAATGACGATCGCCGCATCGAGGTATTTTCATCTGATCAGTAGGTAACTGAATTTCAAGCAAAATGGTAAAATATTGCTGATCATAGCTGATTCGACTTCAGATTTTTGAGGCTAATAAAACAAGCGCGAGTCGGAAGTCGGAAGACCCGTGGAGGGTTCCTGAGCAGCAAATAAATTAAATAATGTAATTTTTATTTACTTAGGCACCTACTCCTGCTTTAATATGAAAAATAGTGGTTTACCGTTTTTGACGTATAAAAAAAACACTCACCAGAAATCGTTCAATTAAATTTCATTGTTAGATTTTATGGTGATGTACATCATACATTTTTTTCGATTTTATCAACCCCATAGTTTATAAATTAGAGAGGGGGACACAATTTTTTCAACTTTGCGCAAACTATATAATTTAAGAAAATTAGTTTAAAAACCTCTTTACCATTTTTCAAGCTCTACACATTTATACCCCACACGGGGGGCTACGATGTAAAAATTTTTTTAATGTTTCAGTTCAATGTATGGGGAACCCCAAAATATATTGTTTTTTTTCACAAGTTTCTTAATAAAACCATTAGGTTTTAATTATTATACCGCTATTAAGCGGTTTACAGAATACATATAATCACAAAGTTTGAGTAAAAAGAAGTTGTAATATTCGGACGGACGGACAGACAGACAGATTTGATGAATCTATAAGGGTTCCGTTTTTTGCCATTTGGCTACGGAACCCTAAAAATATTCCAGCTCTTAAAGTAGATGACCTCGATAGTAAAATCCAAGGATTCTTAAAGATACAGGGTTCTGAAATTACCAGTATAATTTCAGCTGTTAAGTTAATAAATGAAGTCCACTTTTAGTAATATTTTTTTACGATTCTGTACTATTACCCGTTAGTGTGAGTGGCAGTTCGTTGTTCATTGTTCAACAGCAGACCACAACAAGGACTTAGGTCCCAATACCCTGAAATTTCGATACCAAATTCCATTATTAAATATAATATTTGGTTGGTTTGCGTGTACACTTAAATGATGAAAAGGTTTTCAATTTCGAAGTCAATCAGTAGAAAGTTTCGACTCTGCAAAGCCACAAGAGATTGCGGTCTCACAAATTCTGCACAACAAAATACGGTTCCCCCAAAATGTTTTGAAAAGTTGCGTCTCCTAATTTTTAATATATTTTCAACTCCGATATATATATTTAAAACG
>PQWD01002631.1:22342-42075 GCA_019425675.1 Leucinodes orbonalis
ACGAGTCTACACTAGACTCGTATAAACCTCGGGTTACACACATTCCATCGTACCCGTGTGTTAAGGAAGGAATGATGATGTAAAACATTCACATGTCCGATGCCTAGAATGTCACGTCTCAAGTATAAATGGTATCCTGCAGTGCGCCTGGTCGCCTTATGAATAATTGAAACTGCGGAATTAGAATCCTAGATTTATAACAAATGCTTAAGTAATGGAAGGGTGGACTTTATATTTTGTTCATTTTTCTTTGCCTTACCGCAGTCTACAGCTGGATTAGGTTACAAAATAAGACCGTCTGTGCTTTGTATAATAATGTTATTGAACATTTTTATAAATAGTCACACATCATAGTAAATCGTTACTCTAGACAGAAACATATGAAGTCATAATAAATCGAATCAACCGGCCTACACGGCATGGTAATGCATATGAATGATGAGGTTTCACATCTACCTTTCTAATACTGTTGCCGGGGCTTCACATATTATATATTAAATAAGAATAAAATAACGGGTAATTAACTATCTGAAGACTGCAAATTGCAATAAAATTTTAAAGTGCGCAATCATAAACCCAAAGTGCTAGCTGCTAACCATGCTACTGTGTAACTACACTTTCTGAAAAAAGTGTGAAATAGTTCAGCATAAGGTTCAAATTCACAGCATCCTTTTCCTTTACGCGATCTTTTCTAGGTAGACCATTTTTAAGATAAAGATACGTCAAGTCGAAGGGTTCTTTACGCTACGATTGCCAAGGAGAAGTCTCAAAAGGATCTTAGCTCCAACGGCTGTCGTTATTTCGACATACGTAACCAGCTTACTGTAATTGCCACGTATTTAACTTGATAAAATCTATATAAAGAAGCCCACGTACTTTTATTTAACCTATTTGCACTGTTATAATAGTTATGGTTACAATCCAGCTATCTCAGCATGGAGGGTGAGGCAGATGAAATTACTGGGAGCTGTGACATAAATATAAATATCATATGTCACGAGATAGCAACTACAATGTAAGGACCACATTTCGGGATTAATGCTGTATTCTGAGGATGTTGTCGTAGTACCCATTCCCTTTTTATGTTGTGTGTCATAATATAAGATAAAATAATATAAAATATTTACCTTAGTGTTTACACTCCGTTTAATATATAATATGATACCTACATTTCACACTTGTTATTCTTAAAAGGGCAAACACAGAACTCATAATTGTGCCACTGTTTATGGTTGACAGGTGTTTGAGTGCTGTTTTTCCTCCATGTTAGAGAAGTACTGATGAATAGTAATATATAGTGCATCTAACCAAGCAGGTAGCGTATAGTTTATAGGTTCGTGCCCCTCGGTGGGGAAGTATAATGAACTGAGGATGATGATGAGGAATCGCAACTGTAACGTTATGATTAAAGTAGTATCAATTTACGAGTCAGCATTCATCATCATTTCGGCCTCACAAATGAATAAAGATAATATATATTTTTTAATTTTAAACATTTGAACCCAAAATAAAATCTAGATACAAATGATTGCAATACTGTTTGTTAGGAACAGCATTCACTAGCGCATGCACGCACGACACAGACATCATTAGATGTCGCGCATGAAGACTTTCCAATTTAAGGGTAACAAGTAAGGATGTCACAGACTGAAAATGTGTATGTAAGAATATAAGACTGCATATTTTTGTATCATATTCTAATAAAGGTGATGTTTGTGATGTAATTCAAAACACACAGTTTGACGTTACAAATGTATAGTTACAGCCTTTGTAACATATGGATATTGTTAGAATAGTTCTGCAAGGTACGGACTTAGATTTAAATCTTTAGTATAATTATCATTCATGTCTTTATTGGTTAAATATCCAGCAGGAAACTTTTAGAACCATATGGGGTTTTGGTCCTGTAGGATCCATATTATAAATTCTTCTAATAGTAATTATAATCCCACCAAAAACATTCTGTAAAAAATCTAACCAAGTCTCGATGTAGCTGCTTGATTATCTCTAAAAAGTAATGAAATCAAGACAAAGACGTGCCAAGTCTAAGGTTCCTTCCTGCAATTAATTAATTATTATGGTTGATGTTGTGTGACTTGGCCGTTGAACATTATTTATACGTTAGTGGCTTTATCAAGCCTACAATCGATGGGCTATTGAGAGATAATCAAGCAGATCCATCGAGACTTGGCTAGATTTTTTACAGAATGTTTTTGGTGGGATTTTACTTCTTTTTGTAGAAACTTGAAAGGAATATTAGACGACCCATTGAGTGTAATGGTTGAAACGTCGGCTACTACACCAAGGGTTCCAGGTTCGATCCCCGGGCAGTACCTACAAATATTTGTGTTTACCAACATGTCTGTTTGTATTGGTCTAGCGCGCTCGACTTGGCGGGGGCACTACCGTGCCCCCTGATTTTTGACATCGGATGAAGCGGCCCACCATGTTAAATATATATTGTTTAAAGGCGGTATGTCAATCTCTTATAGTTTGGCTGGGCTCTTTTGTTATCTAAGCAGTGTCACCAGGTACTCCAGATCTTCGATTATCCAAGTTATTATAGTTTTCCCTTTATGTAACCATTAAACCCTGACTCTGTACCAAATTTCAGCTCTGTGAGTTAATGGGAAGTACTAGTTCTATTTTGATGATTTTGTTATCTTAGCAGGGTCACCAGGTACTCCAGATCTTCGATTTTCGAAGTTTTCATAGTTTTCCCTTTATATAGCCATTAAACCTTAACTCTGTACCGAATTTCAGCTTTCTGAGTTAATGGGAAGTACTAGTTCTATTTTGATGATCATGAGTGAGTGACTGAGTGAGTGAGTGTCTGTCGAAAATGCGAAACTTTGCTTTCGCTTAACGTCGGAACTAAATGACCTACAGACTTGAAATTTTGGATTTAAAGTAAGTTATTATATCTTACTAGATGACGAAAATTTCAGCGCTCTGGTATTATCCAAAGGTTCTCAAATCGGGGCCTGAAAATGCGGCGAAATGGATCCTGTAAAGGATGGTACGGCAGTGTTTGCTTCGCGCTCGACTTGGCGGGCAGATTGAGGACATCAATGTTTAGTGGACGTTTATTACTGTAGTAACTGGTTACACAAAAAAAATCTGCAAGTTCTTCAGTGTTCTTGGTGATTCTATCATTATTTATATTGTAAAGTAAAATACATTTGATCCTATCCAGATAATTAGTACCTATGTATTGTCTAAAAACTTTTTTGATATTAATACATTTACGTTGTATGCATACATTATTTTAGTTAATTTCGACTTAACACGATAGTTATGAATTTGGAATTCAGAATGTGTATTTGCAAATAATACCGAGCTTTATTTTAACACTACTTTATGCATCAGTGCATTAATTCGTATTTATGATTTCGTTTTCAATTTGTAATAAATATATATGAATAACGGTGAATTCATTGGATTTTGATGTGTAATTACAAAGTAAAGAAATATTTATGTCAATAAGCAATATGTTTGTTTAAAACCTATACATATCTCACCACGATATGTTTAATGTTATCGTTATATGTGGAATAAGAAATCTTTTGTTATGATAATTTTGAAAAAAGATAACCCTCCAAAAATACAATACGACTTAAATTAAGACATATCCACAAATGTTTTGTATATTATCTGTGAATACATTATTTCGTTACTATATATCCAGGCAGATAACATACCGTTGTTAAAAATTAAAACTTAACCAGTTTAAACGGAGCTCTGTACATCACCCAACTAAGTCAGTCGCTGGGATCAGGGGTGCTCATCTATCAGAATAAACACTTCAAAACACAAACTCCAACAGCGTTGCAAGTAGTCCACAGCGCAATAGCTAGTTGTCCGTCAGGCGTAGTGTTGTTAGGTCCGATTGGTTTAAAAACGGTACATGAGGTCAAAAAAATATATCGGGATTTAAGGTTGCAGATCGGGCCAGTAAACAAAATAAAATGTGATGTGACGCTGATGTTTGTCATTCCGAATTTGACAGTGTTGATGAGTAATTAGTAAAAATTAAAAAATATTTTTTTTTAAAAACTTTTTTATTAATCGGGACATAAGCGTCCCGGTACAAATCGGAACGCTTCCCCTGACCTCTGAAAATCAGGACGTCCCCCACAAATTGGGACACCTGGCAACACTAGTCAGGCGGTAGTTCGTTACCCACTAAAGGGATTATCGGCGTCGTGGACTGGTCGCGCGTGACCCTATGTGTGTCTACGTACATACAGTGTACGCTTTGCGCCGGTGTCACAAGAACTCATGTGTAATTACCTAATCTTACGTAAAAGGTCAGTGAACTTGTTTAGTTTTTGTAAACTATGTACAAGTATATTAAGATATTGTTTAATGTGATGGTTGAGATGACGGTTACGACACCAAGGGTTCCGGGTACGATCCCCTTACAGCACAAAAAATTGTTTGCATAAACATTAGTATTTGTATTTTGGTATTGTATTTACTAAAAATATGTAAGTAAGCTCGTTTAGCAATTAATTCTTCTGGGATTACTCGTAAATGGCGCTGTGTATATTCATAGTATGGATATTTATTTATATTGGATGGAATAAGGTAAAAGTAAGTTTGGATCTTCCGTTCCAAATTTTATATGGTTTTAAACAATTGAATGTTCCGAGTGCTTAATGCGTAAACCGTGTCGCCATTATGATATAAACTTTTATACAGCTTTTCTCAAGTCACGAATATTTATAATAATATTATAATAATAATATATAATTTATTTATTTCAGATTTATCTGCGAATACATCTATTTTGTTAGTACATAGAAAATAAAACTTATGAACTATTGTTAGTATATATTATTTTTGGTTAAAAAAGAGAGCGAAACTAAGTCGGCCCTGGAATCGTGTGTAACGATCACCGGGCAACATTGGGGAGTCCCAATCGATCGCCAGCGTGTCAAAGATGGTGTTGGACTGTCGCGCAAGCGCCGGAGGAGAGAGGCGCTCCGCTTGCGAATTATAGCGGAAGCCGTCGACGCGGCCTCCGCACAAATCCTGCCGCGCTGCAGTAACGCGGCAGTCCCACTATCACCCGGAAACGCGTTGTTATACTGAACGCGCAGATCGCTGTATGCCGCTGCGTGTAACTAACCACAGGCTACACGTATACAAGGACTGACAATAAGCTTTAAAAGCGCTATTTTAACAATCCTCGTACACCGTGCAAACTGCGGGCCAACATGTTGCATCGGACAGACAGCGCCTGCGCTCCCTCTCTATATCCACATTATCCTTAAGATCCTCAGTGACCAATGACCAGTACTTAAATTGTTTTACTTGTTTTAAAGCCGAACCCATCCAAAGAAAACTAGGAACAAATGTATATCTATTATTGTCCGCCTAAATATCATTATTTCGCTTTTACTTACTTGTACCTGAGCCCATGAGCCACCGCGTAGGACTCACAATTTTAAAAGCCTTCGCTTGGCACCTATCGAAGGGCTAGCAACACCATGTCGTCGGCGGTAGCTGATGTTATTAAGGCACACCCATGATGTTATAAGGCACATATAAAATGGAGTGTATTGCACTCTGAGTTATAAAAGTGAGTTAAGTGTGGAAATATAGGTACTTAAGATAATTAAGACCTTTAATCTCTAAAATAGATATAATCATAATACAAACGAAATATTAAATACTTTCTATAATATTTCGTCTACCTAGCCAAATCTGTCATGGAGGTTTCCAGAAACATCTTAATATCTTACATCATATTATCATCATCATCTCAGCGATATTCCCGGTTACTTTCGGAGCTTGCGCCCCTATGCCCAGGGTCCGCTTTCCGACATCTTCGCTTTAACTTTGCACGATCCAGTATCCAAAACTGTTACACCATTAGCACGCATGTCATTCTGTACGACGTCAAGCCAACACTTTTTGGGCCTGCCCCTTCTACCGGCACCGGGGGGAGGTGGCTCTTACACCGTTTTAATTTCGTCACAATTAAACATTGGAGTAGAGCGTTGATGGCTTATTGGTGTGGACTGTGACCAGTCTTCCGATCTGGAGTGCTGGTTCTGGTTTTGCTGGATCTGGGTGCAGGTTTAACGGCTATAAATGTCACAAAATCCATATTTAATATCTTCTGTCCTCGTGGTGTAGTGTTTTATTTCACAAATTCTATGTTATTATTAAAACTACTAAATTAGTTCAATATTGTGTGAGTGTGATATATAATATTACAATATGTGCTCTCACTAATTACAATGTATGCGTATGAATGGGTGGTGTACCGTAAATAGTAGCCCTTATTAGTTGGCTGGCTTGGTAATTAAAAGTTTGCTATTTTCAATACAACACATTGTAATATAAGGCAACATTAAAGCTATTGTACTTAAGGTGAAGAAACCCTCTTAATTATATAAACGATCTAACCGTCTCCATTGTATTCGTTAATGAATGGTTTCAAGTATATTTTGATTATCAAATATTATTGTGTTGGTTAATTTCTGGTAAACGAAAGAAGTAAGGTGACTGAATTTTTGTACAAGAAAAAAAAAGAACGCACGCACTCATTATAGCTCTATGATTAGAATTATGAATTAAACTAGCTTTTGCCCGCGGCTTCGCCCGCTTTAAATTCGGGATAACATGCCTCACTTTCCAGGTAACGAAAACAGAATAATTTTAACACTGCAACATTGCTTCTTCTTCTTCTTATTCGCTTCGCATACCAATTTTTGCTTTTTACCTTAAAAACTGGAAAAAGTCAAATATAAATTACCCCTTATTTAAGGCTTCAAGGGCCGATTTTCAAAAACTTAAATATGCAAGATTTATTATTTGTGACAAATAGTCCTCATACTTATATTTAGCTTTCTACCTTGTAAACTGTGATAACACCCCAACTTTAAAGGTTTTGGGGTCCATTTCCGAAAAAAAAAATTATATATAAGCATTCATATATGTCACTATTCATAGAAATCTCCCGCCCTGCTTTGAAGGTTTTGGATATATTATATTTTAGATATTTATATCACTATACATACTAAAGAACCCCCCTCCAATTTAAAATTTTTTGGGATCAATTTAGGAATAATATATATATATATTTATATCACTATACAAAGTATTCCCCCCCAACTTAAAAGGGGGGAATACTATATATATATGAAAATATATATACTGAAAAAAGTCCGGTATCCCCCTTCCCCTCTCTTTTAAGGCTTTTTTCAGAAAAAAAAAGATACATTTATTGTTTGTGACTTACAGCCCTCATACCAATTTTTAGCTTTCTAACTTCAAAACTGCGAAAAATTAAAACATTTTTTTTTTCAAAAATACTACCCAAACCCTTAAGATAGGGAGGAAGTATCATATCCGATTTTTCGCATACCAGATTTTATCGTCGTACTACAAAAATTGCGGAATGTTCCATACAAACTTCCAACCCCCATTTTAGGGAAGTGGGGGGTGAAAACGGGACAAAAAGTAGCCTAAAACCTATTCTAGGTTACCTTCTATCAACTTACCAAGTTTCAATAAAATCCGTTCAGCTATTTAGGCGTGAAAGGTAACAGACAACAAGACAGACAGAGACAGAGATACTTTCACATTTATAATATTAGTATGGATTGAATCAAATTCAAATTCACATTTCATGTAATTTGTTACGCAGTTATGTCTACTTTTATTAACTTAGTTCAACACAATTTTCTTTTCTTTACTTATGTATGCATAATTATGTATCAACTGTTAGGATAATCATGCTGAAATACACATGTTTGTGGCGTTATAGTATTCTCAAAAACCTTCACACCATGTTCCATGTTATAATTGTATTTACTGTAATGCTGTTTCGTGTATTAATAAATAAATAAATTACAATAGTGAACGTACACGCCGTACAAGTCGGAGGTAAAAAAAGAAATAATGTTATACATCAATTATTATTTAAGGCGGACGTAATAAAGCATAATACGGAGTGATTTTAAGAAGCTAAATACTTTTTTTTTCGAACTGACTACTGCTGTTGGCCGCAGATGGCCTTTACAGCTTCACCGGGCAAGTGGCGAGCGCAGATGGCTCTCAGCCTTAATATTTACACAACGAGCCTAAGGGCGTCCCCGAATGGGACTCGAACCTCGGCTTAGGGCGTTGCGGGGGGGGCTTGGTAGCCTAACATATGTTTGGGGAGAAAAGCTGCCCGGCACATGCCAGTTACGCGAATAGGGACTGTGCGAACCTACAGGGACACGCGACCATGGCCCCCGCCGGCGGGGGCGGAATCTCGGTTGTCGGTTTGTGGAGTGTAATTTTAGTGATTTAGCTATTTCGGCCGCCGATGGCGGCGACCGTGGTAGGGTCGTCCGGATCGTCTAGCACGTCCCGTGGACGCCGACGTTTACGCGCGCGAGGTGAAATATTATTATTATTAGCTGCTGTTGTGAATAATCAGCAGAGGAGACAATGAGCGGGTTTGAATGCGCTATTGCCGAGTCGAAGAAGCGTTTGGACGCCAACTTTAGGTACTGCGAAATCGTAGGCAGCCCAAGTTGCGTATGAACCACGGCGCTCCCGTGGCCCTACGCATGAACTTGTTCTGAATGACTTGTAGCCTATGGACGTGTTTCGACGCAGTGTGTGCGAAAACGACACCGGCATACGTCATTATGGGCCTGATGCACGCCGTGTAGATTCTCACATTATTACTAAGGGATAATTTACTACGCGCGTTTAGTAGGCAATGAAGGCGCCCGAGTGCGAATGCAGCCCGGTTGCGCACTGTTCTGATGTGCGGCCCAAAGGTTAGACCACTATCGAGAGTGACTACTAGGTATAGGGTATTCTTTTCCCACGGAATATAACGCCCGAATGTGACGTGTGGAAGCATAATACAACAATCGCGTCTGTGTTTCCGATTTTTTGAACATCTGATGTGTATAAACCAAAATGCAAAATAGATAAGTTGTAATTGTTTCCTCCCTTACCTACAGGTACTCGCACATACGTTAACAAAACGTAATGATACATCCCAGCAGTGTTGCTTAGTATTTTGCATTGTAATCAAACTCAAAACTTCAAATAAAGCTTCATCATACACTTCGAACTGATATACAATTATGTTAGAGATAAGATAAAGCTGGTTTGAATTTACCACCGGTTCGTAGATGTTATTCTACTAAGAAGTCTCCAGCAAGGAACTCATAAGTTATACTTCTATGGCCAATGATTAAAACATATACTTCAACGTATCCTTATAGTAAGAACTTGCAATGTTAGAGCTCTTTCTCAAAAGACATGCTTTTTATGTTATAAGTGTACAGGACGGTCTGGACGATCACCTGATGGTAAGTGATACGCCAGACTATGACAGAGCCGCATTAAAGGAGTTCAACAACTGATAGACAGTTATTTTTCTCCATCAATGCCGCACTGCGCCCGTCACCCGAGACAGAAGTGCATAGCACTCCTGTTTCACGGATGATATCTGGCACTGCGGTGGTACCTTCCTTGACGACTCAGTATCGAGTCTACCATCTAGTAACTTTACTTTTATTAGAGATTTATCTATTGTTAATTCATAACGGGTCAAAAGCGGTACTGTTTAAAGTGTTAAACGCTAGAATGTTGAGCGGAAAAAACATTCGAGCGGTGAACACGGAATGTACCATGTAAAATTAACTGTCAAGGTATTTTGTAAAATAGCGTGGAAAAATTAAATCTACAGCAATATATTACATATCGAATAATTAATCGGTCAACTATAATCTAATCAACGGTTAACAACGATTTAATAATAAAACTTTTATCTTCACTGTTAATTTTCACGGATAGCTGAAGTTTGCGCATAATTCATTTAACTTACGAACATTCGTACCTATATTTAATTAAAGGGTTCTTCCATCAATTTTAATCTCATCACCTCCCTTGAGTTTGTTTTATGCAATTTCCTCATGGGTTGGAGGCGTGTTCGTGATATTTGGTATCCAAGGCTACTAATTAACCATGACTTGCTTATATGTATATCTTGTTTAGATTGTTATGCTATAATCATAGAAGAAGAGGATAAATCCGTTAGAAATATAACAACCAAACCCAAATATGAAAGTTGGGCTTCTAAAAATTAAGATAATTATCCTATTAGCTCTTATGAGGATTCTTGAAAATTTAGGTAAATTTAATGATCTTTTGGAGAAATGAATAGAAATATAAAACTTTTACGTGATCTCACTTGTGTATAGGTAAAGATATAGGTACCTTACATAACTAATGAAAGTAATTTAAAAATATAAATTTGTAATAATTATTCGCTTTAATTATGTGAAATATTGGGAAGTGTACATCAACTTTTAGAGCCGATCATTTAAAACCGAACATCAGTCGAGACTGGCGAAGTAAAAGATAACACTAGTTAGTTAATTTTACACTAAAGGACTAACTCATATTTTGCTTCTCTTTGCTTCATTGACATCACATTAATAGCTATTGGCGTAACACTGATATTGATATCCTGGCTATCGAGTAAAGTACCTATTTAAGAAATTTTACAAATTGTGAGAAATGACGAGATCCAAAAGTTGACTGTAATTAAAGGAGCGGACTACAAACTTGCGTTGTCTTATCAATATTGAGTTTGCAGAGTTTGAGAGTTGAAATAAAATTATTTATCAAGTTTAGCTAAATTTATCAATAACATAGCGGCTGTCTAATGGATAAGTTTACAATACATAATGTATTAGCCGGTGAAGCTGTAAAGGCCATCTGCGGCCAACAGCAGTAGTCAGTTTAAAAAAAAATGTATTAGCAATGGTAAAGGTGATTTAGATTTAGCGTCAAGGGAACCAAGGCTGCTCTTGGTGCATCGACATTCGGATTACCATTAAGATGATGTGTTCTATCATAATCTTTACATATAGTACACACTTATCTGGCGTTTTAAAAAATATTTAAGGAATGGATAGTTATCCTACGCCCGCGCGCCCTTTCCAATATACTCGTACATGGGCGGCACCACCACATATTCGTTACCGATAATAACGATGAGGTGAGCCTTTTGCTCACATTTACCATATAGGATACAAATTTTTGATACTACGAGTAATAGGTACTTGTTGTTCGTAACACTCGCAATCTAACGATTTACCGTAAGTGGAGTTTTACAGTAACATATATACCCACTTATGGGATGCACTTAGTTCGTGTACTGTTGAAAATATTAATAAACCTGGGAAGTTACTCGTATGTTCCACCAACCCCCGTGCAGTAGGTTGTAATTTATTCATTCATGAAAATGTTTGTTCCTATTGGTCGGTAATTTTTTAGTATTTTTATGTAAAAAAAAGTAAAGCAAACCAGCAGACGGTGCACCTGATGTAAAGTGATGCCGAGAGGCCAAGATCATCAATGAACTATTAAACAATAAAATCGAGGGAAACCGTAGGCGACACAGAACTAGTATATTCCTCATTATATTAATGAATATTTAGTACTTTGCTATTGGTCACAGTTACATCTTCTGGGTCACAGATCTCTGTATATCTTGGTCCAGAATATACATATATGCGATCCATTACATCCAAACATGACATAAGGTATCTTATCTTAAAAAAATATGAAGTGTTTTATTCTTACTAGTATAATTCATTCATTACATGATATGATTTATTATATTACACCCTGTTCTATTTTCCTGTAATGAAATTGTGATGGCCGAAGTATTATATAAAAATAATAACACCCACCTCATGATTAATAACGTTAATGCCATATCGTGTACTTTCTTATCAAAACTTCAACATGTTAGTGACGTTCAACTATATAATTTGTAACTAGTATTCCATAAGTAATTAGACTAGTACTTGGTAGATTGAAATAAGATTTAAGGCGTCGCTAAAGGTCTAGTATAAAATTAAGCATTACTCGTTGGAACTAATATTTTATTACTAAGGTGTAAGTTAATTTAGGGGGCTCAGTGGTGTGTGTCAACTTATAAAAACCTGTCAGGATCTTATCATTAAAAAGTGAGGTCACGGCAAGTCTTTAAGTTGCATGTCTATGCTAAAAAGGCCTCTTTCACTTACTCTAAGAGAGTTTGATAAAAGCAATCGAAATTTGTCAGATATTTTTTTGTGCCTGTTGAATATATCCAACGGAGGCAGTGTAAGGGTTAAACGGTATTTACTAACGAGCATTGGTTCTGTATATACCAAGATGTAAGGTTGGTTTAGTTGCTACAACATGTTACTTGAATGCTGAAAACGCAACCCTACCTCGCATTTTGCCAAATGTGAATTCATAAAGTTAGACACCATCTCCGTAATAAGGCAATTGATGGCTCCGAAGTAAGAAATTAGTTTCGAAATTTATTGTTTACAATTGTTAATTAACGTACATAAATCAAGAGTCCTCGTTCAAGTTTAATGAGAGTGACAATCTCAGCTGTGAACTTTGGCTTTGTGTACAAAATACACAATATGTGCTCTCAATTAATGAGCCCTCCCTTATTTAAATAACTTATCACGCAAAGTAATTTCTTGAATTAAAGTAAATAATATACTTTATTCTGACATGTGCATGAACATGTCTAAAACACCAAGACACAGTCTGAATACTAATTGTTTTGATAGTGGAAATCGTCAACTAATAAATTAGAAACCTTGTAGTATCATTTTTATTAAAAATACTATGTTTTTTCGGGATTCTGATAATTCATAAAATCCTATTGACCCTTTGACCGCCAAGACGCCTTAAAGAGTCACAAACGATAGATTTTCCATTGCATCTGGAATTCGTGAAATTACCGGGTATAAGAGACCTAACATCTGTTGTCTCGGGTGACGGACTCAGTGCGGCATCGATGGAGGCTCACTTACCATCAGCTGAGCGTCCCGACCGTCATGTTCACTTAAATACATAAAAAGAAAATCCGGGCAGTCAAAGGGTTAATTTATTTAAAAACTTTAAAGAAAATAACAAAATATTTCTGAAAAAAAAAATATTAGGTAAACCCTAGTGTAGGGTTTTTCGGGTGATCCTTATCTAAGGTTCGAATACCACTTTGCGAATTGCGACAAATTGAGTCCATCAGTGGGCAAAAAACGTACCTGGGATCAAGAACCATTTAAAATTAGAAAACATTAGGGGACTCATACAAATCATTCCAGTCCCAGTGTCCCACTGTACGGCAGTATCCCGCATGACACGGCAATGGGAAGAACGAAACTAAAATGACCACGCGGGGTACACATTAAGCCATTACATTACATGTTTCACATATGCGATTTTTAAAATCACCGGTTATAAGAGACCTAACATCTATCGCCTCGGGTGACGGGGCGTAGAGAATTGTTGACGGGAAACAATGTCTATCTACTGTTATTAAATTTCATCAACGCTGCTGCTGCATCTGTCATGGTTAGGTGACCGCACTGAATTGACTGTTCACTTCTTAGATAAAAAAGAAAAGCCGTTATGCCGTAAAACCCATTTTCATATAAAACTTGTCACAAGTAATAACTTAATTACTGTTCTAATTAAAAGAAAATTATTTTCATTAACATTAAAGATTCTGTTTCCTTATTACAAATTAAGGTATAAATGGAAAAATAAGGAAAGAGTTTATTTTGGTCTTCGGTTCAATCAATAAGGTAGGGAAATATAAAAAGCGAAAGTAAAATGTTTATGAACTACCCGGAAAATCGGTTAAATTCTATAAAAGCATCAAAGAAAATACCCGAAAAGAAACCTATCGGTTTCATATAAAAAATATATCTTTGATGAGGACGCAATTGATATTTTAATGAAAATTGTATGTTAGTTGCAAGCATTTAAGGATGATTCTGGGATGTACTCTGGCCTTGAGGGTGCTCAATTTACACAGTTCGTTATAAAACTAAGCTTAGTAACTAACCTCAAGTTTACCCTTTATTAAAAAAAATTAAACAATAGAAACAATAAAATTATAAAATCAAATTACTGAGTGGTAACGAAATATTTTGTATTTTAATTATTTGTTTTTTATATTTTAACGCAATAGACGTCTGTTAGTCCTCTGATTGTAGGACTTCCACATATTTGTGCCAGATATACCGTTTTCTTCATCCATCAGCGACTTTTCGCAAGTCGTTCCACAGGGCCAACCAGAAGGCATCTTAGCATCCTACTGTGGTTGCCAAGACGCAACAGCCTAGATCTAGACCTAGTAGTGATCGAATATAGAAACGCAAGGTTGTAAAAATCGTGATGAGGATAGAAACGTCGAAAACATATAATTTATACTGTTAGTGTGTCTAAAAACCGTAAGATATCCACAAGAGATGTTTCTTCTGTCAAACTTTACAAGAGAATCCATCAACTGCGAGCTTACGATCAGTGTTTATATACGTTGATCAGGCAAGGTCACTAGAACTAAATAATCGGCAACAGTACTCATAAAGGTCACTCCATGTGCTACCTCTGGTTGAGTAAATGTTATATTGAGACCATTACATTTCGATACAATTGTTACAAAACATTTTTAAGGAAACTAAAACAAAATGACAACCTAGATACTTATTGTAATAAGAAAGTTGATACTAACAGGAAGATTAAAGACCAATAATTATTAACTTTGTCTACAAATCAAAGATAGCGACCCTGTTAAATTTCATTATTAAAAATATTTACGTTCATACACTAACAATTCTTGCCTCCATATATTTGTAACTAACAATACTTACATAAGTATTCATATGACATAAGTTTAGATCTTCAATATTGGACTATTATAAATAGTAATTTCATTACTTGTCTCACCCTTGAGCCCTGTACATATTTGCTCTGAAATCTGAGAAATAGATACTTTGAATACAAATCGGTTGAATATAATCCGAGTTAACATTAATAACAAGCAATGTACCGCAATGTTTCTTGCGGTTAACCAATACTGTAATTTCATAGGCAGGCAGTTCCTAAACTATTTGTTTGAGTAGCCCTCGTAATCGCACTCGCTCGGTTAGCTAGTCGCTTAGATCGGACTAGCTTAACCATTAGTTCGATATACCGTTACTTTATTAGGTTCCAAGTAAAGCATTAGTATGTTATAATCAATAACAGAAAAAATCTTAAAAGATGAAATACGTTGAATTTGGAATGTCAGTGTCGCCTATGCTGATATGAAACTTCTTGAATAAAAAAACGAATATTTGAAAAGAATTTTAAAATATTGAAGTCTAAGCTTTACATGATACGAGTATTGAGGATATGTTTATATTCTAGTTAGGTTACTTAACTCGTCAATATTAAGCTAATACACGTAGCTTTTTACACAGTTTTCAATTACAAGTAGTCGCAAAAATACATTCGACATCTTAGTTGTACCATTAAGGCAGCCAATCAGAAATGTTACCATTAAGTCAATTACCAGAACGACAAGCCTCTTGTATTTTGTAGCATTTCATTTTCAAAATCCACCTGTTCGTTAACCTATTTTCTAGCCGGTCTGGTTAATAGAACCACTAGAGCGGGGCCTTATTGATTTATGAACTAGCGAGCGACCGCTCCGTTTTAAATAGAAACCCCAATTTAAATCTGTCCTAATCCAACTTGGCCACCATGTGAATTAACCTGGAAACTCACTAATTTGAATACGTAACCGTTTGATCAACATCGAATAATTGTTCGTTAAATCTACGAGGATTGTTTATACATACTCGTATATCCTACTGGACCTTTCAAAATCTGGGTTGACTGCGGGCACGGCAGTGCCTCCGCCAAGACAAGCCAATGAAGCGTAAAGGCACTAGCTACCTTTTCTCTAAGTGTATTGTCGTTTTTTTGAACTCTCAAAGAGTTGGTTTCCGATGTACCCACAGAATTAATAAGGCCTCTTATTATTAATTCTATGAACGTACCAGATAGTTTATATTCTCAGGATATGATGTCAACAATAGACTTATTAAAAAACAGTCTCAATTGAATAGCTCTAATTTTCTCTGTACTTTAGAGTTTATTTAAATCATAAAAATCATTTGGCTGTTTTGTTACTTGCTATATATAGTTCAGAATCTAGATATTCGTATCACCTCCTCGACGGTAGCGAAACAGCCAAGCCATACGTATTTACTGATTTGTGGAATGTGTTGAAGTAAAGGTTGGTATAGTTACTTAGGCCGTGTAGACTCAGGAGCTTGGTTCTGATATCTTTTTTACAGGACAAACATTATGTGGTCGTCATGGAAATATTTTACATGAAATGTGTATGGTATTGAAGATCTAAGAGCGTCGGTGGCTCAATGGTGTGGACTCGTCCCTACCGGGACTGAGGTTCAAATCCCGACACGTACAACAATGTGTTTTCGAATTTTCGAATAATATATGTACGTTATCCGACGCTCTTACGGTGAAGGAAAACATCGTGAGGAAACCTTCATGCACGCCTGCGAAGAGATTCAAAGGTTGTGTGTAAAGTCGTCCAATCCGCACTGGGCCCGCGTGGACGACTAAGGCCTAATCACCCTATACGGGTAGGCTCGTGCCCCTCGGTGGGGACGTTTAATGAGCTGTTGATAATGTGTATGGGAGGATAGTCATTTTCTGATGCCAAGGACCGTGTCTTTATTCTTGATCTAAAATTTGTGGCTACAAATTTTGGCGAGGCTTACAGAAACAACTAACTTGAGCTCATAAAATTATAAATAAAGGTAGCAATTCTTTAATTCATAACAAGTACGTTTGATTTAAAATATATGTATAAAATACACAAAAGCCAGTATGGGTATTTATTTGCGTGAACATCATTTTAAATTAAGATAATAAATAATAATTAGAATATATCCCGTCGGATCCGATCAGGAATATCGTAGAACCGATATCCACGGATTTATCGTTAGATATCGTTGGAGCAGACGGTTCTGGAGGGGTTACCGCCGTCTCTTAAAACAGTGTTACAATAATATTACTTTTTCTTTTCTGGTACAAAGATGCTGATGTATCATTATAACAATACTGTTTTAAGAGATTGTGGTTACCCCCAGAAGTGGAAACCGCGCAGCGCCGCGTACTTCGGCCCGATGACCCGTCGACTTGCGAAAACTCGCTGTATAACTCTCCTTCTGCGCCAGATATTCCTGTCCTCGACTTTCTACATCCAGCCTCCATAAACGGCCGTTCGCAAGTCATCGCCCAATGTTGTTGATGGATACTATTATAAATAATAATAATATAAATTATATTGTGTATGCAAAATTTTTTAAAATCAAAATTTCCCGTGTCACTTGTCAACCCGAGAGTGATCTGTTTGGGGTCGATTGTGTCAATATTTCAATTGTACTGTACTGTGACCGCGCTACAGTATGAGCTTGGTAGTGATGTTATCTAAAAGACTCAAAATATTTATCAAACTGCATAGTTTAGTTTAACTGTAGCATTCTATTAGTTAGGCAGAGTGATTTATCCAGATGTCCCACAATATTTGTCGTATTTCATACTAATACTCGTATTATAAATGTAAAAGTGAGTCTGTCATTCACGGCAAAACAGATCGGTGAATCGACGCGATCTTAAGAAGAGTTGGTTGAAGGGATGGAGAGTGAGTGAGTGACCTAGGCCACGTTTTATCTAAATCTAACCTCCGACTAAAAAGAAGGGGGGGGGGGCAGGAAAGGAGAGTCGCATTACTTCGAATTAAGTGCGAGCGAAGCCGCTGGCAAAAGCTAGTGTTCGTCATAAATCTTGAATACTAAGGAACCAAAAGTTTTATTTATTTCGTAAGATTCATCAACAGTCGTACAAGTATAATTTAATCAAATCTATAACTAAGGCATAAACAGGCAAAACATTTTGTTTTGCTCTTCTGTTTCTGTTTTAATCATCGACATTTATTAAATAGTAAGCTTATTAGCTGTAGTTCCTGCAAAACTATAGTGATAGTTCACATAATCTCTTCTTTATCCATTTGAGTCTTACGTGTGTTGCGAATAACGATTACAATAATGTAAACATAAGTTTCATAAAAGTTTCAACAACGCATGTTATTCTGTAAACCAAAGTATCAATATGTGCACAGTTTTGTTTACGTCGACTAACAGTGTTCGAAAAATGAATGCGTGTTACAATCTTTTCAAAGTGGTGTAAAAACGTTGATAGATTCGTTTTGGAATATTTATTTTGTGACACATGCGGTCGAATGCAAAATGCAATAAATTTTTAGGCTGCCATTTTTCTGACATATTCTAAACAAAAAATGCACTTGCCTTTTTCCTAGAATTGTACAAATAGTTTTGATTGGAAAAAATATAGGTACTCTTAAAGCTAGGCGATGTCGAACTTTGTGTTCATAAAGTGGCAGTGATCACTGTTTTGATTTTCTCATAACAAAATAGCTTTAAAACTTGTAGACATAAATTACCAATCGATTTTTTTTTCATACATAATTTGAACGAATATTATTCAGAACAGTCACTAATAATGGAATTTCAGAAATCTTAACAGCACCCATGGATCGGTCCGCGTGGAAGTCACTAGGGGAGGCCATCGTTCAGCAGATACCTATAGAATAATTTATCCTGCTTAAATGACTGACTAATTTACTAAAACTTCTAGAGTAATATTAATTTCAAAAGATATTTTTTTATCCAAAAAGTAAAAAAGGAGGAAACCTAAGTAAACCTAAGTAGGTAAGATTGCCCATCTTCACAATAATTGTTTGCCGTAAAAAAATTGATTCAAAATGGATCTTTAATGGAATATGGTCCAAATTGAGCGTTGTTGCCTGTAAAGAAATAGTAGTATCCACCTATACTTTACACAAAAGTTACTAAATTATCTTTTATATATTTATTTTGCCATTTTTAAGGGATTATTTTAAATTATACACAGTTTTTTATTATTAACTTATTGTGTTATTTCCTTTTTGTACTTCGGAAGATCTATATAAAGCCATTGTTTTACTACCATAGGATGGTAGTCGTTAGCACGATATGTCACGCAATGATCCGCCGTACCAATTAAAAGGTATGACACGTCACATAAAATGTATGTTATCCTGAAGATGTCTGAACAATAAAATTAATGGAATCTCTTTTAGTTAGCGAGACTTCTTTGTCATGCTTTGCGTCTAAGCGTAGAAATAAGCTGCATAAATCTAGCAGCATATCGTTATGCAAACATTTTGTTTCATACGAATTTCTTGGAGTTCGACGAAACAGCAGCGAGCTCTCGTCGGTGACAGAAACAACTGTTTAGATAGGACAAAGCTCCAAGTGGGCTATTCACTGACTAGCTGTTCTAACTTACTCACAGTATTTATACCCCTATATCTCACTTACCTATAACAAATAACTCGTAACTTTGCTCTACAAACATGTTTAATAAAAGCCTGTCAGGAGGAATTTTTGCGTGGAAATTTATTACTTAAGACTTGATTTATAGGCCTCTGTTTAGCTAATCACAATTTGCTACACCGCACTCTCATAATGGAATATGATTTTCTTAATGAACGAACGGAGCATTGGTTTATTAATTTTTGTTTTTCGTTTCTTGGAATATGTGCTCATTGCCAGATTTAAAGTACTTTTATCAGTTGTTAATAGTCAGTTTAGCCAGATGGTTAAACTGACTAGTACTAACATTAGTAATCCACATATCATTAATTTACATCCATTGTATAGATTCTAGACACTGACATACCATTTCTAATGTTCACTACGCTACTTTTCCAATATAAGAGTTCCATAGCTAGTGCCACGTCGATCGCCAAACTAGCTAGT
>PQWD01002632.1:0-12756 GCA_019425675.1 Leucinodes orbonalis
CTAATACAACAGTTTGTTTGGAATAAGCCCCCAATTAATGTACATTGTATAAGAATCAAATTGATAAATTCCAATTACATTTGGCCCGACATCAACAAATGGCGTGACGTAGTTTGCTTGACGACGGATGGAAAGCGGCAAAGTCGCGTGCGCTTGCGCACACAGTTCCGCCACTGTTACTGTACATCCTTAACTCACTAGATGTTATTGGATATATTGAAACACTATAACATTAATAATAATGATGAATATCTACTAACATTCGCACAGCGCCATCGAGCCCCAAACTATGCATTAGCCTTACAAAAAAAAATATATAAGTATGTTTATCCGTTGTTTAGTACACATAATATAGGCTTCACGCTTAACTTGGGGCTAGATGGCGCTGTGTGAATGTCAGTGGATATTTTTATATATTTATTATAACATGAAAAAAGTTATTAGGGGATGCCGTGTTTCAATGGACGTGACAAAACTTCTTAAAAAAGATACAATGAAAAATCTTAATTCCTAAATCCCTTACAGCAATGAACAAAGTAAAGGTCTTCTACAATCCAACACTTTGTCAACATTGTTACAGACGTGCTCATTGATATAGCGAAATTACAAATTTTCTAGGTCGTTCAAGTCTACTTACTAAGCATTTAGGAGTTTCTATTTTTCTTAAGACATAATTGTGGTTGAGCACTAATAAATAATACAATAAATACATGACACATATTAAGAATATATTAAACGAAGGTTCATGTACACGAAATAGTACAGTAATTACAGGTACATTTATGCAGCTATACATGTCGGAGTTTATATTGTTCTTACCTTTAAGACATAATATTGGTAAGTACTTATCAAAACATAAAATAAAGCTACATATAACATATTGTAATGAGTTGAACACAAACTCAAACGGAATTATTAAACAGTTAAATTTAAAAGGATTTCGAGATAAAATAACGGCGAATATTGCACCATAAAGGACCAGTTATAAAGCGTTCCTTTATTACGAGTAATATATAAAATAAAGTTCAAAAAATATAATAAGTTTTAAATGTTTTGTCGTGTTATGAGAGATTGAATCCAATTTGTCATCATTCCTACTCTTTACTTGCGCGGTAACAACGTACACTCATTTCGTATTACGAAATAATTATTAGTTCTTTGTGTATAACCGAAGATAACCGAAGGAGAACTAGGGTGGACGACATAGTCAAGAGGAGTAGCAAGTTGAAGTGGCGATGGGCAGCGCACATAGCGCGTAGAACTGATGGCCGATGGGGCGGAAAGGTTCTCGAGTGGCGTTCACGTAACGGAAAACAAAGCGTAGGCTGAACCCCAACCGGATGGACGGATGACCTGGTTTAGGTGGCTGGTAGCAGATGGATTCACCTGATAGAGATCGGCCCGCGTGGCAAATATTAGGGAAAACCTTTGTTCAGCAGTGGACATATTACTAATATTGTATGTTGGTATATTTTTGTCTTAGGTTATTTATTTGACCCAGTCACCAACCCATTTCACTAGCATTGCAACTTTATTATCTGTCCCCAGGAGACGCACACTGTGACTGTAAAAGACGATGAAATAAATATTACTTTATTGGCCTTTAATGTACTTGCACACTACATCTTTGAATGTTAAACTTTTATATGAACTATCAAATAATAGCACATTTTATTACACACAATAAAATTTTCAATTACCAATGTGAATTGTTTTGTTATCTTTACAAGCAAATAAAGGCAACACATTTAAGATTTTAATAGCCGTACGCAGCTAAAAAGGTATTTGTCGATTCAACAAAATAAAATGAAAAATGAATAATTTTGTCAAAGACTAGACGAAAAGGTTTGGGCCACATATCCCTTGTCCTCATCTTTACACATTCAGTCTCCATTATCGGTAATTGAAAGATTTCCGTCCATTATCGTTATGAATAAAACAATATTTTGTCCGACGTCAAGAGATCTCAAACACCGATGTTGTATTACCGTTGTACGTGGTAATAGTCCACATTACCACATCACTATTCTTCATCTTCTTCTTAGCGTGCCGAAGGCAAACACACATACAAAATTTAAGGGGCCCAGAAAGCAGCCACAGTGGCAGCATTATCCGATGCTGTCATTAGATCCTCCAACGTGTAACTGGAAGGGCACGTCGGACATGATGTCAGATGGGCTATCGTGTGGGCCGAACCACAAAGGCAATCAATGTCCTGACCACCCAAAAAACCCCATCTAGCCAAATTTACCTCGCTGCAGTCAGTCGGCGTCCAAAGCCTAGAGAGATTCCAGATTAGCCACCAAACATTTTACTATTAAGGTCGTTAAAATCTGTGAATTCTCTTACATTCACATGACGACGCTAACATCGTTTCCACTTTCGACTTTTTGCACAAATCGCCACTTTTACTAAGCATCCTTATTTTTGAGAAGCGCACTTGACATGCGCGCGACGTCCGATCGTAAGGCGGATTTGACTTTCACTCATTCTATATTTTGATTTTGTTTTTTTAATAATGTGTAATGCCTTAAAGTGTAAGTTACCACTATCTTATACTAAAGTCTCATAAGACCCTTAGATCTGATCAGATTCCAAACAAATCGTAAATAACGCTTTAGGAATTTACTAGGTGGTAGACTCGGTAGGAATCATTGAGGAACTATACCTCTGGACTGTCCATGTTTTACTCTAAAATAAAAGGTCGCTTCCATGGATAGGTAGGCTACTGCACACCAACTTCTTCAATTCATGATTTTGTTATAACGGTAACTTGAGATTAAGTGTAAGATTATGCAGTAAAATTGCAACATATTTTACTAATTGAATGTTAAGTTACTAAGTGCGCTTAAAAAAATCTCTGATGCCTTTTAACTTCAGGTTTTATCAAGCACGGTATCTTCGGTAAGATAATTAATTAAATGTAGATGCATGGGTTTAATTTGACATATACGAGTATGTATTATATTAGCCATACGTAAAGTGCTAAAGTTCTTAAAGGAACAACGCTGAATATGAACTAAATGCAGGATATTCCAAATAGCTTTAAGTCCTCCAACCTTAAATTCAGCATTTTATTTGCCACAGAGCAAGTACTTAGAGCATCAAAGGTAGCTAACATAATAGAGTTCACAAATCTCAACACACCATTATTCCGATTTGTAACATTGAAATATAATAAAAAGATAAATATATACAAGTAATATAAATTTTGTATGTTGAGTGATTAGTAAAATATTTTTTGACCCACCTACTTTTAAAGCTAACTGTTCCTCATCACCAGTACTGGTTTACCTTTCGTTATAAACGTTTACTTGGAATGTTTTCTACCCATTTACATACATTTCATCCGTTATCCTACAGTGTTATAAGCATATTCCACAGCGACACACTTATATTGTTCTAAAATCCCGTAACTTCCCCTTCAGTTCAACGAAAGACAGTTTCATCGCAGCCAGTTCGTGCGTCCGTATGCATGCCTGCATAGGCAATGCGCCTATTGGTTTATGCGCGTGCGTGGAATGCATTTTGTTGTTCAAACGTTCAATGCACTGTTTTTCACTTTATTCAAGTTAAGATGTCACTTCGGATGTAGATGCCAGAAAATATGTTGTACAGCTTATGACTGGCCACAAGGTAAGTTGGAAGTTCATGTGTTTATTGAAAGACTCCTACGATTAAGGGTCGCGACAATTCATTGGTTGTTTCAATAGGACAATTGGATAAGTAAGTAGTTTCCAAGGACAATTTTTACTTTGAAATCTGTACTTATAATACTGTTTTGAATTTTTAAGGAGCCCTTATTATGGGGACTCTTATTTATACATGAATACATAACGGTATTCATGTTACAAGGGGCTTTAATTTTTTATTTTTTTACGCACAAATGAAAATGGTTTTTACTATATTATGACTATTTATGACACATTTTTAGATTAAATTTTTAAGAAGGCTGTTAAGGCTGTATTCTATATATTTCTAAAGTTACCAAGAGTAGTCAATTTATTTCAGTTTGAAATTTTGTGAAGATAGAATATTTCTTTTGTCACCCTCCAACTTGGCCGGCATAACTTCGAGAAGGATGCTAGTAGGAGGGTTCAGTTGGGCTGGGCGGCATTCGGTAAGCTACGTCATGTCTTAACGTCAACTATTCCGCAATGCTTAAAGACGAAAGTCTTTGAGCAATGCGTCTACCCGTGCTAACATACGCAGCTGAGACATAGACACTGACTGCGGGATTGGTTCACAAGTTCAAAGTCACTCAACGCGCAATGGAGCGAGGTATGCTTGGAGTCTCTCTTAGGGATAAGATCAGAAATGATTTAATCCGCAAGAGAACTAAAGTTACCGACATAGCCCGCCGGATCAGCAAGTTGAAGTGGCAGTGGGCTGGTCACGTATGTCGTAGAACCGATGGCCGTTGGAGCAGACGAGTTCTGGAGTGGAGACCGCGTCTTGGCAAGCGTAGCGTAGGACGCCCTCCGGCCCGATGGACCGACGACTTGCGGAAGGTCGCTGGTGGGAGCTGGATGAGAAAAGCGGAGGACCGGGATATCTGGCGCAAAATGGGGGAGACCTATGTCCAGCAGTGGACTGCGATAGGTTGAAGAGAGAGAGAGAGAGAATATTTCTTTTTTCAAAAAAATATATGCAAAATTTAACTTTTATACATTCATACTAACATAATAATTTGTAACAAACCGAACTATATAAAATATTTTCCCATCTTAGTATACTAAAATAAATGCAACACAATTTCATTTTATTTGTTCAAATTGTAAATACAGTGCAACGAACACAGGTACTTTAACCAAAGTCGTTTCTCCTTTGAAAACCAATTACACGTAGTGTTCGGTTTCTAGTATTAAACATAAAAAGCTACCATTTACCATTAGCTCATTAGTCGGAGTCAAATGTTCCTCCACATTTAAAAACGCGGTTCAAACGAGTTTGAAAGAAATTATACTTTAAGAAACTCAACCCGGCGTTCCCTACAGGTTTAACCCGATACATTTATATAACTAACGACCAATAAATTATGCAGTGATAATAATTATAATGTTTGTTTGAAATACGATAATTAAGTCTATTTATAATTTATTGCTATATTTGTGACTGTGCTATTCTGAGCTTTGTTACATCTCTTAATCATTACAACGTCAATTAATGAGAGAAATTGCAATAACATAAGGTACGTTATTTATAGATAGCAAACAGATAATAAGATTAATAAAGTAACCATACACTTGACTATCAATATAAGTCATCTATACCCGTTTGTATTAACCTAAAATAATCTAACTACATGCATAATCACGAAGAAACTTTAACCAAAAAATCCCGAGCCGCACTACACATACTTATAGCTTTTTTTGTATCCATAACATAAAATTCTTCATTTAAATTTTGACCTTAACGCGTCACTAAAAGGTACAAAATAAAAACAGCACGAGCACCTACTATGTCATTATGACAAGTTAAATCGAATGAAAATTCTGCCCAGCTGACGCGACGGGCATAGTTTTGCCGCGGACACTTTTTGAGTGTGATTACACGGGTAAGCTCGTGCCCCTCGGTGGGGACGTTTAATGAGCTGATGATGACGTGCATCTTGTTAGTTTGTTGTTTCCTCTCTGTCTCTCTTCAACCTATCGCAGTCCACTGCTGACATAGGTCTCCCCCATTTGCGCCTGACATCCCGGTCCTCTGCTTTCCTCATCCACAGCGACCTTTCGCAAGTCGTCGTCCATCGGGCCGGAGGGCGTGCTACGCTACGCTTGCCAAGACGCGGTCTCCACTCCAGAACTCGTCTGCTCCAACGGCCATCGGTTCTGCGACATACGTGAGCCCACTGCCACTTCAACTTGCTGATCCGGCGAGCTATGTCGGTAACTTTAGTTGTCTTACGGATTAAATCATTTCTGATCTTATCTTACGTTTGTTGTTTTCCTAACCGTTATTTATCTTACCAACCCCCAAATATACCACATTCGTTATACAAACACTAAATTGGTTTGTTTTGTTTGCAAATTTCCTTTAATCAGCCGACAGGTGATTCAGTAGGCGGTCAGCTGACAATCATAGCGTTAACACAATTGCAGGAGACTCGCTCGTTCGCTCACAATGGTGTATTACCTTGGATTTTGGCTTGTTTCCGTCGTAATTGAATCTTTAAGACTTCATGATTTGCCAAGAAAACACATTAAAAGCTAATAAAGCTCTATTTTAATTGCATATAAAGTTGAGTTGATTACTCTGTACGAAAACCGACGAGATTTTATATTTTTTTAACAATGATATTTAACAATATCCCAAAATCCAACCTAAAGATACTGCATAAGGCAAGTATCATCGCTGTTTTAAACACCCATAAGTAATTGAAGCTCATTTAAAACTATATTTTGTCCCTAGTCAAATGGTCGTCACGTCGCCCGTATTCTAGCGTTGATCTATGCTCCTAATTACTCGTACTATAAATAACTAAATGTCTTTAATTTTTAAGTAAAGACATAGTTTTTATTTCCATTAATTTTTCAAATAAAGACAAATTTGTTATTACGAAGATCATTACACGCAGTGATATTGTATAAGCTAATATTGGTATTTTTAAAATTTACATGTATTTATTCAATACGCAATGCAAATAACAATGGCATACAGTCAACCCCACAGTTATTGTACATTTTCGTTCTTAACCTCTTATAAATAAGCAGCACTTGGGTTTAACTTGTCGTCCTTGCCAATAAAGCTTTCTAAGTGCTTGTCATTTAGTAGGAGCGGCGGTAGGAAATAGCATCCCGATTATTCATGTACTTTCTCAACCCGTTGCGGACGAGACGTTGCCGCGTTGCTTATTTGTAAAACGTTGGTACTTACAAAACGAAGTCTCCACTTATTTATAGAGGTTTCAATTGCTTGAAAAGGCTCAATTTTAGATATGTCTAATAATTTTATAAGTAACTGCTTCAAAATTTTAAAGAATTTATTAATTTAGAATTATTAAAAGAAAAACTAGTCTAAGTCTCGTTTATAACTATAGTTTTCACATTAGCCTATATTTTTCCGGTACTCATTTAAAATAGTTACAAAAAAGTAAAAATGAAAATCTGTAAATCAAACAAAATCTGCGGTTGTAAAAGTGCAAAGTGTTAAAGTACACGATACGAATTAAAATGTTAACATAGGCAAATATGTAATTATAAACACCATTCAGAGTTTCTGATTTGTTAGCTTAAAATGGAATATATATTTTGAGCGCCTTTAATACAACAATTTCGTCCACATAGTAATATTGCTCACAAAAAACTAGCAGACTACAACTGAGGAATCAACAAAATGATACAAAAATCTCGTTAAGGTAGCATTGCTCACAAAAAACAAGCAGGCGTTACAACTTCACTGGAAAAATTAAAGATCCGCTTAAACCATAACCACAATTGTAAATCTTAGACACAAAATTGCAACCACAAACCGTCGCAGTTATAATAATTCATTTTTTTAGCAAACAACATCTTAAGATAGTTCTCCAACGATTTTATTGCCATATGATAATATTTTAAAAGGCGCTGTTACCGATAGGTCAATGATGATGTCAGTATTATTATTATCTACATATAGATATCAGAGATATTAGATATTTCTTCTCAGTGGAAAACTACCTAACGAACTAGTGGTAGCTTCATTTGACATTCATAAGTGTTCTTTAAGGACCTAAACTGAATAAACACTTTTCATTTCATTTCAGAGAAATACATACAATTATAAATACTTGTTTCATTTGGTATTAAAAACCTAGTTGTAATTCAATTTAAAAAAATATTTATGACAAATTAATGATGTATTGTATTGTTACTGATTTATGAGTTATGACGATTGATGACTATAAAAATTACAATTAAATAGACAGAAAATTATCAAGAGAGAAAAAACTTTTTTGATTATTGAGTTGAGACTTTGAGTACCTTTCTCAACTCTTACCCAGTGTAAGCTTTGCAAACACATTTGAAAATGCCATCAACTTCGATAAAATAGTACTTTAATTTATTACATATTGAATGCCACGTGACTCCACCGACAGTCGGCGGCCAACTGAGCACGGGCGCAATGCCCGCGCGTAATGCTCTACCATCGTCCATGTACAGGCTGTTGTTTTTGTTTGGTAATGCGTACAACGCGACGAAATTAAGATGGCAATGAATTAAATAACTAACGAGCCTGAAATATCGTTTTCCTTTTACTTTGTACGGATAAAAACAAAATAGAATGATAGTCGTTCATTTTTTTGTCCATTCAAAACTTTAAAAAGGCTTTTCTTTCTTTGTCGACTAAAATTGTTGAAATTTAAATTTGTTTCCCTGTAAGAGGGCCTGGTCACCTGCAACACCGGTTTTCCAAATTAATCTCATGCACCAGCCTCTCTAGGATAAATACACTTAAAAGCATGTGCCTAAAGAAACTACCAGATTAAGATCCCTTTTGTGAAGAGAAAATAAAGAATTATTAGTATTATTAAAGAATTAAACAAGAACTGAGGCGGATGGTTCTAGTACTCGTACTGCTGCATTATATTATACATACACATAATTTAGCTGGCGACGGAGGCCTGGGGACTCCGCCTGCGGCCGCATAGCAGCCACAGCAAGAACAGCGCCGCGGCCAAGTAGTGCGCCCACTCGGGCACGGACAGATCCACGGCGGAGCAAGTGCATCTGTAAGGGGCTGCTGTGAGAGCTTGCTTCTTTCGCGCAAGCCCAGCGTTGTGTGGTAGCCAGATGGTTTTGTACTTTAGGTTACGAAGTTCTATGTGTTCACAACACTTTAAAGCGAATCTGTGAACTACGTATTTTGTGCAATATTAAGAAATGTCAAGTCATGAATGATTTATTTCTGTGATAAATTGTATTTTAACAGTCTGGGTGCCATAATGTTTTTAAATAGTATATGCACATTAAAATATGCTAAAAAATAATACGAGCTCCATAAAATTTGCGTTTGCGTACAGTTCAGTACGATGTATACAAAAACTATTCCTGGAAAGGAATGCAGTTCATCATAAGTTCATTCAACGTCCCCACCGAGGGGCACGAGCCGTAAAGGGTGTATAGGCCTTAGTCGTCCACGTGGGCCAAGTGAGGATTGCACGACTTCACGCACAACCTTTGAATTTCTTCGTAGGCGTGCACTGGTATCCACGTATGGTATCACGATGTTTTCCTTCACCGTAAGAGCGTCAGATAAACGTACATATTTTAAATTTCGAAAATGAATTGATACGTGGCGGGATTTATACCTACGCCGTCCAAAAAGCGAAGGCAACGGTCCACACCAACGAGCTACCGATGCTCTTATTAAAAGTTTAGGCAGATTTACATTACATTTCATTATGACACTTTTAAACAACCTAGGTTAATTTTAGTTTTTTTTTATTGTATTCTTCTCTTATATTAGCTCGGTGTACAACTATTTTCAAGTTAATACTGATTACAAAAAAACTTCATAGTTATTAAATGTGACTTCTAAATTTGGTCGGGATTATACATATTAATGATTTTTAGAATCAGCCTGTGGGGGGCGCCCACAACCGGTTACGTCACCTAGCTTCCGCACAGACGACTTGTCTAACTGAACCGTGACTCAGCTGCCAGACAAGAATTAAACCGTCCTCAAAGTAAAAGCTTACTTAATGTCAATAACTAATTTAAGGTAAATTTAACCTATATTTAATGGCGAATGCCTGTAACCCTTTGAACGCCAATGACACCTAAAAGAGTCAGAAACAAAAGATTTTCTATTGTGTCTGGATTCCTGGCTTTCAAAGGGTGAAAAAAGAGATAGACCTTCCCGAATAGTATGGGTAAGGGGTAATTGGACCGACACCACGGGCCCCATATTTACGAATACAATCCTAGAATTAGACTTGGGACCAAGCATTTGAATTGATTATCTTCTGTCACCCTTCTGATAACTGACCATTAACATAGTTGCTTGAATTGGACGATCGTCAAACTTTTCTTATTTGGGTCATTTTTTTACGAACCGCACCGCGGTTCTTGTGCGTCAAATACGTATTATGCAACTCAATAGTTAATGTCTACAAAACTTATGTAAGAAATGACCTACTCCGACGTTATTAGCTTTAAAAGTTTAGAGGAAGTGTCAACGTGACCTCATCAGATGTGATTATAATATATTTAAGGTTTCATCGACATCTGACTCTAAAAACAAAATAAGTTTGTGCGTCGGTTTTATATATTAAATACGAGTTTAACCTATTGATCGCCGGGAATCCAGATACAATAGAAAAATTTATTGTATCTGGCGTCTTAAGGCGTCATTGGCGGTCAAAGGGTTAGTACGACCCACGTAGTAAAAAAGGTTGAAAAGTCCACCACCTGAGGTTCCGAGTTCGATCCTCAAGCAGTAAAAACATTTGAGGTCATGAAACTGCCTGTTTTGGTTTGAAGGACTGTATGCATTTATAAAACAAAAAAGTATGAAGAATTCTCATCCGTTAATTAGTACTCCTAGTACCACAAGTCCCGTTAATATCCGTGGATGTAATTTTTTTTCATCGATGATAAAAAGTTCACGAATGAAGATTCCTTGAGGGCGCTGTAGTCTAGTGTAAAACATAATATACTTATATTACTTTGGTAAAGAAAAAGTAGAATCGCAAAACCAAATCCGACAGCTCGGTAATAACAATAAAGTAAATATGCGCATGCGCAGCGCCGAAAGCACAATTTGAGCGCTCTCTTCTTAAATATATTACTGCAGATAATCGAGATACCGGGAGAAATATTTTCTTGGATAACACGAAAAGGCATTTACAATATCAACATAAACTCGCAAAGCATTCTTCGTTTACGCGTACAAAATTCCATTCGATTGAATTGCAAAAATGTGAAATGATATTTATTGAGAAAGGTTAATAGGTTACGCCGTTTGATTGTATCTTTGAGGCTTCTGGTGCTCAGAGATGGAAGAGTTTACAAGTAGAAATTATATAAAAAAATTATGGCAATTGATAATCATAACTTATCCACAGATACTTTTAAAAACACTTCCAATTCATGAAAGGACCTTGTATTAAATGGGTACTGAACGACCGATAAACCTAGTTATATCATTGTTTTTGTACTCGTATACTTTTATAAATTCATTATAGAGCAAATTAAACAGACATGTAATCTTAAATAAACAATAAACTAATTGGATGCACAATCTCAATCTCACTCAAAAAGTGACTGCGGTTAAATCCTGCCCATTGCATTCTGGCCAATTCTGCCCATGCGTCAGTTGGCCAGAATTTTCATTCATAATTACGTCGCTCCCTATCTGTCGTAGTGACAGCAGTATGCTCGTGCTTTTGATTTTGTACCCTTTTTATGACTCGATAAGGTCAAATTATTTATTAATAATTGTATGTCATAAGTGTCATAACATGTTTCAACGGATGTGTCAAGCGGCTAGGACATGTTTTGTTGACATTTCTTCGTGATTGTGCAATCCGTTAGTTTATTGATCTAAGATAAACTTAGCACATAAATGGTTGTACTGTTAGGGGATCAATCTCGGAACCTCAGGCCTAGTTTTTGACGTATCAATCATTACACCACACAGGTCGTCAAAATTTTTATGTAAATTAACGTGTAGTTAATGTTAAGAAAACGGAAGTAGATCGCTTATAGATAACGTTTAATTTTACGTATTTCGTTTTCTTGCTGATTTGTATTTTGATAAGATCGCATTTAAATTTAAACAACCTAGTCCATCTATTTGGCAAGACTGACAGGAACCAGTCTCTATTTTTATTAACCTGTCAACCGCCGGGGATGCATGTGAGTAGACAATTTTTTCATCATCATCAGCTCATTATACATCTACACCGAGGGGCATGAGTCTACCCCTATAAATTGTATAGGCCTTAGTCGGCAAATTTCTTCGCAGGCGTGCGCAGCATTCCTCATGATGTTTTCCCTAAATGCGTCGGATAAAAGTACATTTAATTTCGAAAATTCGAAAAAACATTGATACGTGGCGGGATTACAACCTGCACCTTCCAGATCGGAAAGCAACAGTCCACACCATTGAGCCAACGACGTTCTCAAATCTATTATTTTTCTTAAACATATCTGTCAATGGCGATTAAAGTGTAAATTATCGAAAACCATCTTTACCTAGCGTGTTAGCCATGTAAAAACTAAACGAAGAGGATACGTTTCAAACGTAGAAATTTGCAAAAGCAATTGATTCCAATGGGGACACAGATAAATCATTTACTATCTGAAATTGGTAAAGCAAAAGATCATCTGATTAAAATTAAAATGTGAACGTTGTTTTTTACATCAAAATAATGACTTACGATTTGTCAAAAATAATTAGAAAATTTCAATGGATAAAATCTACACTGAGCAAACATGATTCCTTAATGAAAAAATTACGTACGCAATTTTTTAGCATCAACATTCAATTTGTAAAACACAATCTATTATAAATTCGATAGGGATCTCATTAATTATTTCTTAGTAATGGCCTTCAAGTAAAGAGCGTATTTCCATTTTTTTATGTTACAAGGCTTACAGGACGTCTGGACGCTCACCTGATGGTAAGTTGATACGCCACCATGACAGAGCGCATTAAAGGAGACCAAAAACTGACAGACATTATTATTCTGCCAATCCGCAATGCCCGTCACCCGAGACAACAATGTTAAGTCTCTTATACCGTAATTCCACTAGCTACAGTGCCCTCATC
>PQWD01002633.1:0-31148 GCA_019425675.1 Leucinodes orbonalis
GTGGTCATACACCTATGATGTAAGTATTACTAACAATTTATAGGCCTGATGTATTAAAAAGTGTTGGTAGAGACTATAAGCTGTTGTACATAGCACCGATAGAAACTCAAAACACACAATACATGAATCTATTGTCTATGAGCATACTACTTTTGAGTGGTTATGAAACAGAAGGACTGGGTGGTCTGGTGCAGAATAGTCACAAATGCTCTGCTGTGTCCAGTGGAAGGTTAAAGGAATGATCATGCCTTTGTCAACATTGTAAACTGCATTCTGCCCCAAAGATCCCGGTCCTCTGCTTTTCCTTTCCTGCTGTACACCTGAGATCTTTCAAATCTTTTGGAGAGATGTGATTTAAAAAGATCATAATTTCAAAATAGTCTATTTTTCTTTTCAGACATACAAAATAGCTAAAAAAACAAAGAACAAAAGTTGGAAATATTATAAACTTTTTGATAAACATTATGCCAAATCCAAAACTTTAGACAAATATGAATCTTGTAAGTATTGGCAAAAATTGTATAATATGTTTGACCGAAATTTCAATATTTTGTAAAATAATATAAATAAGTCAAAAATTATTGCACAGGGAGTGATGAGTGGAGGTTAAAACTTATAACTTGCATAACAGAAGCAAAGGGTTTAAAAATGGATTTCATAACGTTGTGGAAGTAAGTCTTTACTTTTAATCTAAAATATACACAAAAAAAAAAATATTTTAATTTTTTTATGTGTTTTACATTTATAGTTTATATAATAAATTAAAGCATTAAATATTACCACAGATTAAATAATATATACTAATTATTTATCTTCACTCAAACTCTTATTAAAAATTATATATTTTCATATCATGGTGTTACACCACTTTACAATGACCAATTTATGCAACTTGATTGACTGAAGTGTTAAATAAATATAAATATGGTTGTCTTTTGAAAAGTATTATAATTGTTTTTTTTAGAACTGTTGAAAGAGCAATGCGCAGTCAAGAGTTACCTATGGACTGTTGTATGCAAGATATTAAGGGTTTATGGCAACACATCAGGACCACATTTAATGTAAGACAATATTGATTACTTAACAAGATTGTAGTGTACTAGGACTTTACTGTATCCTATACAATCTATTGCAGTCCACTGCTGGACATAGGTCTTCCCACTTATATATTTTCAAATTTAATAACAAAGGATAAATGTTAAAAATTATGTTGTAGTCTTGTTTGACCCTAAGTATATTTAAAGTAATAAGTTTGTTTTTATTCAATTAAAAATACTACAGGGTGAAATCGAGAACATTGGCAATTTTTTCAGATAAGAACATACTCATTATACAAAGTATGTTCCCTAAATATGAGGCAAATATATTGATACAAAAATCAAATATTTTTAAACCCTAAAAATTATATACATAAAACACTTTGTAAGTGATCAATAATACATATCACAATGAAAAATACCTATAAAGTGATAATGTTCAAAAACATGGCGGACGGAGGTGCTCGCGCGCTGAATAAATGTATTAACAAGCTAGAATAAATTGTCGCATGCTCAATGCAATGCAATAATTTATTCTAGCATCATTTATTTATATATAAATTGTATAATAACTACATATTTCCATAAAAAAAAAAATATGAGTACCTGCAATAATAGGAAGCTATAATTCAAAATTCATGCTGATAACCAAAAGTCACTTCAAATTAAGTCTATTTTAACCCACTTGACTTCTAGTATCAAGTGGACTTGAGTTATTATGCTGTATGCATGTAAGTGATTAAAAAAATGAAAGGTTTTTAAAGACGTTTTTTTTTCATTACAGAGAAAGCATCGTTTAAAATTGAAAAAAGTGCTGAATTGTCTGAATGGCCACTGTATGATGTGATGTTGGATTATTCCAAACCACGAACCAGATTATCTTATCAAATTGGAGACTGAGTCAGCTTGTGATTTGTTATAAGCAGAGGGTCTTAATAAACACTGTAAAAAGAAAAAGAACACTGATAATAATGATAATGAAAGTGAATTTCAATGTAAGTAAAATGAAATCTTGTATACTGTATATTTAAATTTGAATTAAATTTGATATACACACATTGTTCTAAGTTCACATTATAAAAAATGCAATTCTATCCCAGTTTTAATACCTTGTCACTCCAATTTAGAAAGCTGGGTCTAATTTCCTAACCCACAATAGCTTATTAAAAAGACAAGTTGATAGCCCGTGTTCTAGAACAAGACTAGCATTTATCCTTGCTTTATTATAGTTAGAAAGAGATGCCGCTATTTATCGTATAGCGCTATCCCTTTCTAACTCAATTCAAGTAAATATCAACGATCAGTATCGTTCTAGAATACGGCCTAAATATAAATGTAATTCAATCATCTGCCTTATGAACTTACCGATACTAATCTAAAAGTGGAAAAAACCAGGTGTTACTCCTTAGATAAACAATGAACTTACTACATATGTATAATCTCACTTAAAAAGTGTCCGCGGCAAATTTCTGCCCATCACGTCAGTTGGGCAGAATTTTCATTCAAATTACACATGTCATAATGGGTGATTAGTATGATTAAGTCATTAGTGTGCTCGTGCTTTTGATTTTGTACTCTTTCAGTGACATGTTAATTTAAATAAATTTTATATTTTAAATATGTGTAACAATAGTAATGGCGGCTCGGGCATTTTTTGGTTGACGTTTCTTCGTGATTGTGTATCTGATTAATTTATTGTTTGGCAATCCATGTTTGGCATAAAATTCCTTAATTAATTATTTTATACGCTTTTCATCAACCTATGCAGTTCACTGCTGGCCATAGTTCCCTCCCATTCTACGCCAGATATCCCCGTCCTCCGTTTTTCGCATCCAGCCTCCATTTGCGACCTTTCGCAATTCGTCTGCCGGACAGCATTTAACGCTATTAATTTCCTGTATAAAAAAATAAATAATTGCATTTCTTAAATGTTTTCAGGGTCAAAAGATATAACAGAAACATTTATTCAAATAAGGCTACAAAATGATTGGCTGTTCAGTAAAAAGAAATGGGCTTGGAAGTAAGTTATAAAAGACAAAGCAATTACTTTAATAAAGATTACATTATTTTTATATTTCTATCTTATTGACATCTTTATTTAATTTACAGTGATCTCCTCTCGATAATGATAGATGAATTCGGATTTCCAAAAACATTGACAAGTAGAGAAATATGTAGAAAGTGGGCAGCAACTTTTTCGGTAAGTAAAAAACGACAGAGGCACCCTTGAACAAACATAAAAAAATGTTTCCCTTGATTTCTCTGGTCTCCATCATCAGACCCTGACTTCCTTAAAATGGAACCATCGCTGAAGTATTCTCATTCTAATATAAGAAGAATCATCAAAATCGGTTCATAATCGACGAAGATATCCGCGAACAAACATAAAAAATAGCATATACGGTCGAATTGAGTAACCTTCTTTTTTGAAGTCGATTAAAAAGATACTATTTGCATATACTACAGAAAGCTGATTGCCATAGCTTAGGTATATATATATATATATATATATCAACCTATCGCAGTCCAATGCTCATAGGTCTCCCCATTTTACGCCAAATATCCCGGTCCTCCGCTATCCTCATCCAGCCTCCAGCTGTATATAGGTATACCAGCGCGCGCTCCGCTTGCCCGGGTGGCGGACATATATAATACAACTTTTATGGACCTAGACATATAAGCAGACTCAGAGCATTCTTTTAGGAGGAATGCTACGCGCGTTTGCAAGCCGTTAAATTCAACTTAAAGCTATATATTTAGATGTATTTTTTTTATCTTAAGATATTTGAATACCTACTGTTAACATTTTTTCAATGCATTTTTTAAAATAAATAAATATATTATATTTTAATTTTAATCACCTTATTCAAAATAAATATATTTGACAGGAGTACCAGAAGGCCAGAGCAACAAACAATAAACTATGGGTATATTATAATTTATTTGAGGTTTATTTAGGTGAAGGAGGAAGTCTTAGTTTGAATCCCCTTGTTAATTGTAAGTATTTTATATAATTTTTATTTATTATTTGAATTTGTTATATCGTAATGATTTTTTTGTTTGTTTTAAGGGCAAGAGGAATGGGTCCACAATTTAATTAGCGCAAGAATAGATTTTGAACATTTATTTAAGTTTTCTATAAAGGATCAAAGTGGTGGAGGTATGTTATTTTCTTTTCAAATTATTTAAACCATTATCATTTAACTTATTTTTGCATATACTTGAAGGAAGGCCTTAAATTCAACGTCATCTTTTCATTAAAAAAAAATATAATTTTAGAGTTCCTAGTTTACATTAAATACATGGATTATGTCATAAATGCTTTTTTGCATAATTATAATTACTTATTAATACAGAGAAGTTGAGAAACGACTGCGCAGCGTCGGTTTGCCTCTGGACCACAGCTTGCTCGATCTGCCGGAAATTTGGACTCATTTGCTGAAAACATACAGGGTAACATAGTTAATATTTTTTACAAAATAATCTTTTTTGTTTATATCACAGACCTATAATTTAATTCCTAGAAGTTTAGTAAGTTAAGTTGCTAATATCATCATCATCAGATCATATAATGAGGGGCACGAGCCTACCCGTGGTTGGTGTATAGGCCTTAGTCGTCCACGAGGGCCCAGTGCGGATTGGCCGACTTCACGCACAACCTTTCAATTTGTATTACCGCAAGAGCGTCAGATAAACATACATATAATTTCAAAAATCACATTGGTACGTGGCGTGATTTGAAACTGAACTTTCCAGATCGGAAGGCAACGGTCCACACCAATGTGCCACCAACGTTGTTAATATAAAACGTATAAAATGAACAATACATAAAAAAAATATTTAACTTTGTATAAAAAAATATTTTTGTCTGGCGGCACTTGTTTGAGCCCACATGATGTGTGCAGCAATAGAGCGGTGTAACCAGATGGCTCGACGTTTCCTGAACGCGGGCCATGTGCCCAATCTCAATGGCTTGTTGTAATTATGCTATAATCTACGTTTTTATGAGTTAATTGGACACCATAAATCATATTTCAAGAGTTTGCTTTTTATTTACATTGTATTGCACAGAAGAGTTAATTGACCTTATACGAGTTTTATGAAAATAAAATAACAACAGATATATTTTTTTCAATTACATTTAAAGTAAAAATACAGCTAATTATTTACCCTTCGCAAGCCAAAGACAACTTTAGTCCACAGAAACTATGGATTTTCTATTGTCTGGATTCCTGCGTTCAAAGAGTTAAGCACAATCTATATTCACTCGTTAGAAGAAATAATAAAAAAAAGGGTAAAGAAGGTTCTTGAAGTTTAAAAAACATTGTCATTTTTAACAAACAAGGAGCGTCGGTGGCTCAATGGTGTGGACTGTTGCCCTTCTACCGGGAAGGCTGAGGTTCAAATCCCGCCACGTACCAATGAGTTTTCGAATTTACGAAATTATATGTACCTACGTTATCTGACGCTCTTACGGTCAATTAAAACATCGTGGGGAAACCTTCACGCACGCCTGCGAAGAGATTCATAGGTTGTGTGTGAAATCGTCCAACCCGCACTGGGCCCGCGTGGACGACTAAGGCCTAATCACCCTATACGGGTAGGCTCGTGCCCCTCGGTGGGGACGTATAATGATGATGATGAAGGATAATACTATAACAACCCATGTAGTGTAATGATTGAGAATTCGCCTATAACAGCAAAGTTTCCCGGTTCAATGTCCTTCGGTCTTAGATAAACAATTGTTTATCTAAGCCGTCAGTACAAACATTTGTGTGTATAAAAATATCTTAAGTCTTGTAAATCCTATTTAAAAAAATCAAAATAACCTGGTACCATTATCTTTTTGCTAGTGGAAAAAGAAGTTCGCGAACAAAGGCTTACTGAACGAACAATGGCCGTACTACGAGGCGATGGCGCAGTATTCGGAGAGCCAAGAGCGGGCTCCGAGGCGGGAGCGCCGCGTCCGCGACGACCCCGTCCATGATGATGACGACTACGAAGATGATATGAAGCTGTTCGATCTCAAACAACGGTTGCATTGTTATTATTACTCACAGACATCCGAATATACAATTAGACTGGACAAGCCGCCAAGTTTATAGGCAGTCCCAGTGTCGCAATTTCTTTTCGGTTCTTACCTGTGAAAAGTTATTATATTTCTTGGTAAATTTATTGATTCATTGCGATGATGGCATGTTGCAATTGCACAGGATGGCATTTTAGAATAAAACGGTAATTTCTTCTAATATTCGTGCGTCTTGACTCGTCTCACAGAGCGTAAACTGGCAGCCAGTGTATGCTCGTTGAGCTTACATTTGTCGCACTTTAAACGCGGCTTGCCCATCTCCTGTATTGGAAATCTGTGTTATTACTATAGATATATATGAAAAGCTTACACATAAGTTTTACTTCAAATTGAAATTCAACAGACTGTATTAGCGCTGTTGGTATTCTGAATAAAATAAAATATATATAATTGATTTCTTCGTGATTGTGCATCTTGATAGTATATTGTTTATCTAAGCGCACACTGAAATGTTGAGTAGCGTGTCGAAAGTGCTAAAAACATTTTTTCAATTTATTGCTCAAACTTTTAAAAGAATAATATTTAAAAAATTAGGGATCTTTTGATAAAAGATGTAGTATGCATGAAAATCGTGTAAGATGGGATATTCCAGAAGCACTCTTTGTGACTGTGTGCCCCTCAGACAATGGAACACCTACTGTCTTGCCTGAACTGTCCATCTTCGAGTGCCAAAGCACCAAAGTGGCCCATATTTGACTCGTGATCCATATCGACTTGATAAAAAGTGCACCCTAGTGATTAACAAAAAGGGATGTTACAGTAAAAAAGAAAACACATTTCAAATATCAAATAGAAACAACTAATACATAAATACTATGCAATTTTTCATCTACCACCATAATTTGAGACCACAATCATCGCGAGGTCTATTTAAATCCCAGTCCTGCCCCGCAGGTGAAACCGAAGTTTGAGTCGGATTCGAGCAGTTGTCGTTCGTGCTGGAACGAGACGCGTGCGTCAACATATTCGAGCAGACGGACGACGATGGACTCGACATAGCTTACAAGTTACGCACTATTGGGCATCGAGGTAAGTAGTAGTAAGTAGCGCATTATCAGCTCTTATGTTTGAGGCCTAGTGCTTTGGCTACCAAATCGTTTAAATTGGTAACTGGTTCCACGGTCTAATCATGTGGTACAAAATATCTTCTTGATTCCACTGTGTAAAGACTTACCATAATCGAGATGGGTTGTGGCTTGAATCTCAGCATATCATTTCAGCTCAATAGGTCAATAAGGAAATTATAAGATTGCAACTTTGATATTCTTTTGTCTGTTAAAGCACCTCCAGGCTGCCAATCGATTTTATTTTGTGTTTCAATTCCCTAAAGTTGAGCCATAATTCTTCATATGCCTATGACTGGTTATTTCGACTCTAATTTTCGGGAAATAAACACAAACTTTTTTTTTCTACAGGTCGACAAATCCGACCGTTTACCCGCGCAAATGTGTCTTAACTGCCTCCGCGAATTAGAAGACGCATACAAGTTCCGCGTCCGTTGCCAGGACGTGGACAAGCATCTGCGCACCGTAGACATTCCTGAACAAATCAAAGTGGAGATTGAGAAAGTGGAGAATGACGAGAACGAGGCGCACAACAACGTGGACGAGGCGGACGACGACGTGCACTTCGACGAGATCGCGGACGTGCACGACATGGCCGATCCGAAGCCGCTTCTCAAGGAAACTCCGAAAGTGACAAAGAAAAGGAAGAAAGTGCGCAAATTGAAGTATGACTATTGGAAGATATGCGAGGTGTGCGGGAAACATACGCGCAATTTGGTGGCGCACCTCGATATGCATTCGACCAGTAAGACGTACTCTTGCGATGTGTGCGACAAAAGATTCAAGTTTAAAAGTGGACTCGTGATACACAAGGCGATACATGAGCCGACGCCTCGGAAGACCTGCGAGGTGAGTTTGTTTATATTATCTTAGTGTTAGAAATCCATGCTTCGCCACGTATGAGTTAGCTTGACCGTAGTTACGAGGGTTGCCACCCGTACTTTATAAAAAAGTATTTTACGTTATTTAAGGTTATTTGTACTCTAGACTTTGTAAGGATAATAAAGTACCTACGCGAAAATACTTTATTTTGCATAATTTGATTTCTTTTGAGTATTGATTTATGTTTAGTAAAGATACTAATTTAATACAAACTGCAATATAAGTATATTTTTAAATGTAAAACGAAAGAAGCGCGTAGTGCGGCTCTGACTTTTTTTGGTTGACGTTTCTTCGTGATTGAGCATCTAGTTAGTTCATTGTTGATCTAAGATAAGGTTATATAAATACTGACCATGTATATTCATTTATTGTTATAATTGTGCAGGTGTGCGGCAAAACATTCCACATACTGGCGCAGTACCGCCGCCATTTTGTGTACCACGCGAACGAGCGCAAGTACTCGTGTGAGACGTGCGGCAAGCGGTTCAACACACTGGACATATTGCGTGTGCATACACGCACGCACACAGACGAGCGGCCATTCTCGTGCCCGTTTTGTGGAAAGACTTTCCGTACCGCTGGCTGTGTGAGTCGACACAAACGGATTGTACATACGAGGAATGTTAAGATGCAATAAATTGTTATATTATATACGACTGATATTTTATTTACCCAAACTGTACAAGTAGTGCCAAATACAACCATATTTCGCAAAAGCACGGGTAATGTATTGGTTACATTTCCGTGCACGTTAAAGCTATTTCAAAGGAGTATGGCGGCACGGCGAAGCCCCCACTGTGATCATCAGTATTGCCACCTATAGAATTCGAGTTTGTTTTACAAACTTCCATAATTTCACTCACAACGAACAATGCATGGTTATTATGATGACCCATGTGGTGTATTTAGTTGAGATGTCGGATTCTACACCAAGGGTTCCGGGTTCGATCCCCGGGGCAGTACAAACATTTGTGTGCATGAACATGTCTATTTGTATCGATCTGGGTGTTTTCTATATATAATATGTAGGTATGTGTTTACAAAAATATATATATGAATATGTTTATCCATTGTTTAGTATTTAGTATATGGGTACATATTATAGTGCAAATGCTAAGTTTGGGAATAGATAGCGCTGTGTGAACGTCATTGGATGTTTATTTCGCAGGATACATCATACATATGTCAGGTCGATTTGGAGTGTGAATGACCAAAATGATTAAAATTATTGAGATTTTTGGCAAAGTGATTACAATTTCCTATTAATTTCAATGAAGGTTTGATGAAGTGTAACCCTAGAAATGATCAGACTCAATTGGATCGACTTTAGCATGTTGAATAACTGATAAAATTGGTATCAAATAATTTTCCCCAACAATGACTGATCTTGATGAAGTCACATTAAATTGCAACTGTGTTATAAACTGTATGTACTATATTAAATATGGTTTTCAATACATTGAACACTTGGAGAGCTTTTGGTGAAATTCAAACAGGCACATTCTTAGATTTTATTCCTTTAGTTTACGGGACACATGTACAACTTTATCAATCTTTCAGGAAATTTAGTATTTCGAAATCCAAACAGATACGTATATATAATTAGGCACGTATAATGTACTCAGCATTTTTTGGTTGTTACCAAGTGTACAGGACGGTCAAGAAGCTCACATGTTATTGTACTAGCTACAGTTCCCTCATTCGTGAATAAAATTTTATCCCTCTGATTATACACCTCTGTTCATTTGCAGTAGATTACGCACGTACTATCTACCTACGCGTATCATTCTAGGAACTACTTTCCTGCTAGGGTTAAGCACTCCTTGACAATCAGTACCTACCTACTTAGTGATGAATCAAAAAAAAATACAATCATAGATAGATATAGGTACCTACAACTGATTGTCTCATATAATTTCAAATACTCCATGTATTTATTTTATTGCGACACTCTTCTGATTCGATTCATTCGGTTGACCCTTTACGCTGACCTACGAATGTTTTATCTGTCTTCAATTGATTAGTTTAGTCTCGTAAGAAACAATTTTCTTTTTAAATGTGTTTTTATTAGCTAGTAAGGCGAATGACCATTTGTACTTGCGCATCAAGTTCCGATTAACAGACATTTTATATGACATAAAGGCTAAGTGTTACATTATAATGAACACATTTTAAATTCAGGTTCACGTAATCCATCTTCCACTTGTTAAGGTAAACGTGATTGCAGTGTGCTTGATAAACCAGCTTGCACAAAGCCACCGAAATGAATAATTGTCATCTTGTCATCTCACCGCGTGCCGGGCTGACTCACAGTTGACTTAACCGAAATAATAGAGAAACGCTCTTCCTGATATGATGAGTCTAAATGGTTGATTGTAAGGATGTTATGTATGAAACGTTTACAAAACCCACATTTTATAAACAGCGATCTGGCTTAATAAAGCCCGTTGATTGACCTGTGGTGTCCAAAAATAAGGTCTCGTGTAACCCTCGGAATGTTGATCGAATGTACATCAATAATGCATAATAAACAGGCGCATGCGTTCACCCGGCTGCATGGAGGCGGGTCGGCGCCGGCGCAGCTTCACAAAGTTCATCGTTCAGTTCGCGATCGACTGCGCGCAGACGCAGTCTCCTCCACTTCTCGCGACAGATTTAGACCTGAAATATCAGTCCGCGTCCGCACTCAATAGAAACTAAAAGGAACAAAGGGTGGTTCCTAGTTTAAATTAGAATTAAAAGCCATCATGGCGGGATGTAGACTGGTAAGTATTTTATAACAATCTTATGTGTATTTTTTTGCGCAAAAGTTTAAAGCTTTAACAGGAAGATAAGTGAGATGTAATTGTTTGACTTAGGTCACATAAGATTACCTTTAACATTTATTATGAGTCGTGTATTCATTAAACTCGTCGCATTTGAAAATTAAAATTTATAAATAATACACTGAACGTGACGTCCTAAAACTCCTCACTAATTAGTTTATTTGTTTCTGGGAATTGCTTTATCTTCAATTCTAAACTAAATTCTAGCTAGATACCTAACAATTCATATCAAAAATAAACATGAATATTGTTACGATAACCTAGGTTCTTATGGTTTATCTACGTATAAAGCAAACAAGCTACGCAAATTCACGATACTTATTAGCTATTTGTTTTTCCTTAAACTCCTGTTATTTCAATTAGCAAACAGTGGCATTATGGGTATCGAAAGTTTATTGCCCTAAGCGTGAGCCATTGCAGCACTCAGTTCATACTATTCGCACCTCGCTTCTGACGTGCTGAAAACACACTTTTGTCATTTTTATAAATTCACACCTACGTATGCCAGCCTGTGTAAGTAACTTACTGTTATTTAGAGTCAAAAACGAAATAATTCTTATTTTGTTTTGCGCTATTTATTTAAGTTGTGAGCAACAAACCTTTAATCCTATTGTGTTAAGGCATGGTCCTAATTCTGCGAATTCAGAAATGCGATAATGGGATCGTTAAATTGTCGCAATAGTATGGCACTCATTCATTCTTTTTTACGGCAGATTTTATTTGGCAACGCCATTAGACAGTTCATTCTACTATACAATTACCATTTTAAACCGTTTACATTTAAGTTTTACCGGCAAACAAAATTTACAGTTGGATTGTAAAGTTTCATAATGGTGAAGTAATGTCAGTTGTTGGTGTACTTCCTTGATGTCTAGTACGAGCCTGTAGGTACTAATACTACCAATACCAAGTTGTCACAATAATATTTCAAAGTAACGTTATAACTTCCACCATCGTATTGTGTTTTGTTAATTACAAACGACAGGGGTTAATTCGAAATTGAAATGAATTGATTAAAAATGGACATATTGTGTTCAGGCATATTCTAATACAATCAGTTCAAGGAATCTCATGATAAACGGGCTTCATTTCCTATTCATTGCCTACAAAGTACCCATTCCCCATTCAGTATACTTGTAGCTACGTAATACCTCTACTCTACTTCTACAGTGTTGTCGAGTAGTAATCAATAATATCAACGTAATTAAATGGGTATTTAGCGATTCCTTACCCTCTAAATACTCGTTACCGAGCGAGCCAACATGCACCTAAATAACTTCTAATTATGAATTCTGACAACTATTTAAGATAAATAAAATAATAATACAAATTTTGTGTAATATTTTGCATTATAATGGGTATATTACCATTTAAATGTTTGCGCCTGCGAATAAAATAACTCGCATGGATCCCGGCCAAGGTCTGTTCTCAACATTTCAGGCTTAGATTCCTTTCTCTTTGTCATTTGACGTCATCTTCTTTATAAATAAGGAGTATAATGGGAACTAAACAGTCATTGATAACACAATATTTAACAAAAGCGTTATTTTTTTAGCTTATAGCTCACGTGCAATTTTAGGCTTTCAAATAAAACGTTAGGTAGACGTTAGGTCATCATCATCAGCTCATTAGACGTCCCCACCGAGGGGCAAGAGCCTACCCGTATAGGGGGTCGTCCACGCGGGCCAGTGCGGATTGGACGACTTCACACACAACCTTTGAATCTCTTCGCAGGCGTGCATGAAGGTTTCCTCACGATGCTTTCCTTCACCGTAAGAGCATCGGATAACGTACATATTTTCGAAAATCCGATGACACATTGGTACGTGGCGGGATTTGAACCTCAGCCCTCCCGGTAGGAGGCGACAGTCCACACCATTGAGCCACCGACGCTCTGAGACGTTAGGTATCAGTTACCAAACGTCCCTCCAAATAGGTACCTATCGCAGACTTCATCTTTTCTCGAAAAAGAATCGAAGACGAAGTCATATAGTTACGTCCGGAATATTTAAAATTTTACAAATCTAGGTTGCGGCACAAAACACAATCAATCAATCAGCCAGTTCCACTGTAGTAAGCAGGCCCCATCAAAAAGCATCGCTTAGGGAGATTCGGCCATACCCAGAATGGCATCCAATGTGGATTCCTGTATGCTTCTGGCTACTAGCATCCTTCAAGGCAATATCATCAACTACGAGTAAATGTGTTTTTCTAAGCATGAAGCTTCTGAGGCCCATAGCAGCACCGGTAGTATTAAAAATACCCTTCACACTACCGGTGCTGCAAGCTGGTGGTGTTATGGAGCCGAAAGTGTGCGAAGGGACTGGAGATGATATGGGTATTTTTGTCATCAAACGGCTGACCGTAGGATAGTAGATAGACTTGCGCAATTTGTACCCGAACACTCTTAAAACTATTGATCACTCGATTATAAAAATCAGCGTATTGATTGTGCACCGTGCACGCGGAGGGTGAGGATATTTGTGGATTCTAGTTAACTACAATACCCACCGAAAATAGTTAAGACATCAAACACGTTCTTGATGCCATTATAACTAGCAACCATTCTATTCAGTGGTGGTGAATGTTGCCCTGCTGTTGTCCTGTAACGTGGAGACAAATGTTAATCTGTTACATAAGCGACTACTAGCTCTTGGGACTGATAGACCTCCATATTCTAGAAAATCGGGACAGTTATCACACCTTTCAGCACCTTGACCTTACAAGATCATGACTTCGGATATTTGACTTTTACTTTACTCAATTCTTCTAACTTAAAACATTACTATTATATATGTATAAATACACGATCGTATACTTTCCGATGGCTGTTAGGTTATAATTCCAAGTGTTCCAACTACATAGCAACATCAGATTAAATCCAATGCCATGCACTTTCGTTGAGTATGAATGAAATCTATTTATTTTATTACACTCTTGCCACACTGTTGGCGTCGCCGCAATATGATTGAAGACAGCAACCAGCCCATGGAGTCTTTAAATAGCTTGTCGTGTTCATGGAAGAAAGGGTCTTCCTTTAGTGGACATAACTAGCCCGCATCACCATTACAAATTGAGCTCGTAACATTAATCTGGTTTAAGCTGAGTTATTGGACATGAACTGTTTGTAATTAGATACATGTTCAGAACGTGTAGTCATTAATTTCTATTCAATGAGAAGTTAATTTAGATAAGTACTTTCATCTTTTTAATAAGTACATCTAGGTACCTATATTTATACCCTTTAGTGATACTAATCGTTTTGTTGTACTATTGTCACCTCGGAGGAACCAGACCTCCGAGATTTTCACGGATAATATCTATAACTATATACCTTCGCAAACTTAATATGATTAATTTCCACAAACTTATGAAATAATCTTTATTCAACACTCGTATTTATATTGGGTTTGTTTCGTTACTATGCTTGACTAGAAACTAAATTGATATAGTAAAATAGGCACACCTTAAATACCTACTAAATCCCCATGAAGGTTTAAGGCTGAGAGTCTTGTGCATTTGCCATCTTTACTTGATAATATCTATTATTCATTACTTGAATTGCTTGCTTTATAATCGAATACTTATATTTAAATATATTCATTACCATTATAATTTTACAGTCAATACCCTCCGCTTCCCAATCCACTCCGAAGGTCACTAATACTCGTAAGCTATCCGCAAAATCGGGGAGACCTATGTCCAGCAGTGGACTGCGATAGGTTGAAAAGGGAGTAATGTGAAGTCTGATGACGACTAAATTCTGCTATATAGTAGGACCTTTACATTCGTAGGGTAGTTAAGCAATGAGACGAACAGATCCGAGTTAAATTTAATGAGCGCCCACAATGCTGGCGGGTCACGGCTGTCGTGATAATAACGACCCTTATAATTAATAGCTACATGAAATGATCTTGATTGATAATATTAATTTGAATTGAAATAGGTATTAATTGTAGCAACTGGGAATGCTTTGAATCAACCGCTACGATTGTATGATTAAATTTAAAACTAACGAAACAATAATGGTCGTTAGATGTGTTGAGATTATTGGTAAGCCTTATGTAAAAATATCCCGATTGATCTTTGCCTGAGAAATGAGAGTGCATTCAAGTTTTTACATAAGTCTTTATCAATTCAATCGTAATTATTGTATCCTGGTGGTGTCCTCAGACCCTGTGGTGTGTGGCCATCGCGTTGTTGGCGTTGACTCCTCACTCACACTGCCGAGAAGTGACGTAAGTACACTCTTGCATAATCTATTTATCTATTACCTACTTAAAATAAAATTGTAGTGTCTGTCATTTTTTACTACGTGCAGATGAATATACGGTACACACACCAATTAATCACTTTTTGACTGTTTGTCTGTCTGTCCGGCTGTATAATTGTTCCGGGTAATCTATGAACGGCTGAATCGATTTGGACGGGACTTGTTTAAAGCAGGTAGCTGACGTACATAATAAGGAAAAGTTTAGGCTAATCTTATTTTCGAAAAAAAACCTTTTCATTTAGAAAAATAAAGTAATGTTGTTACGCGCTAACTGCTACTTGCAGCAAATATCCACTTTAGGTACTCTATGGTCATTTGAGACTCATTTATCAATACCTCATTTAAGATAATGAAATAAACAAATGATAATTAAAGTATCTACCTAGTTATTTACTTATATACAATTATAAAACTAGAAATAGTCTCAAGCAAGCAGTTGTAATTATTAAATTAGTGCAACGTAGAGCGTTTTGCATAACTGCGTGATACACAGCCTGGGAGTAGACCTGACGCTCACTAAAAAAAAAAGAAATCTTATAAAATTGTTGTATGTACGTATTTTTATAGGTCTGTCTGTATACATGAACTGTCTATTATTAACCCGAATAATAATAGCTGATTTTTCTAAGTCTTCCACTATTTCACACAGTAGGTAAATATAAAGATATATAAAAAATATTTCTTGAATAAATTTTCAAAGGCTATAAATACTCATTCTTACGCGGGGCACAAACATCATCTCATAATGTAGTTTATGGTAAGCTTTTAAGTCCCTTAATATTGCGATACGATATGTTAGTTCCCTCACCAATCGGTAAAATTTGATTGATCGTAAACATTACAAAATGTTTAGTCAGCCATGAAATAGCCATTGCTTGACCGTTTACGAGCGTTTTCACATAAAGTTAGCGTTAATTATTCAAAGCTTTGAGTACCGGCCCGCGCGCCGAGCGTGCTGTGCAGGGGGCTTAACGTACCTCGTGTGTAAATAAACCCACACTATAAACCAACAAATTAAATGCATCGATAAAATTAATGTCTGTAATATATTTATAATTTATTGCTACGAACCTTATACCTTTCTACACCAAATAAACGGGACCATCAAATAACGAATGCCTACTTATATAACAACTTACATAACCCCCTTGGGTAACCCCAAGTACCTTATAAAAGAGAATAATACTTTAGCACAGATTGAACTTTTTATCTTACAATTGTGTGCATACATTTAAATCATCTGCATTAGCGTATTAAATTATCTTCATTATACGTCCCTACCGAGAGACACTAGACTACCCATAAAGGGTGTATTATAGGCCTAAGTCGTCCACGTGGGCCCAGTGCGGATTGGCCGACTTCAACACAACCTATGAATCTCTTCGCAGGCATGCGCAGGTTTCGATATTTTCCTTCATCGTAAGAGCATCCGATAACGTACATAATAATTTCAAAAATTCGAAAATGCATTGGTTCGTGGCAGGATTTGAACCTTCACCCTCTAGATCAGAAGGCAAGAGCCCACACTAATGAGTCACCGACGCTCTTTACATTTAAATAATTATAATTAACTTATTTTTATAAATTTATGTATAATACAATTTGTGTTTATGTACTGTCCATTTGTAAGTTATTGCATTGAATTGTTGTTAAGTATATATTGAAATGATTTTGTATTGTAATTTCGAACACAATGTACAATACATTTTTATTTAATGTAAAAAAATATAACGTTTCATATGTTACGTTTAAGACTGAAGTTGAAAGTTCAAATGTCAAGCGGCTATTTGAAGAGAGCTGCAGTGTGTTAATTGCATCGGGAAATGCGCTAGATGCTGGATGCGGATTCGCAGCCACAACTTCAACCTAATAATATATTTAGTAACTGGTGCGTCATTTCTAGTTGCCGCGCCACAGTCCTTTAAATAGGATTTTTTAAGCATTCTTTTATAATGGGTTGTTGTAACTTTAATAACATTTTTAGAAAAAAAAAATCATTTATTTTGGCAAAAAAATAAAATACCTAAGTAAAGTAACGTACAGGAACTGTTTTATATAAAGTAAAAGGCCTTTCTTTCTAAGGTCTTCTATTGGTTTTATTATAATATTATTTATCATACTCTTATTATTCTTCGCTTATGAGGAACAAAGTAGTAGATACTTCAGAATACTCAGGATACATCCCGAGTAGTACCTAGTACGTATTCAAATTAAGATATTCTAGGTTATTTGTTACGTTTTCCACAAACAGAGAACAAAAATGCATCTGACCTGACACGCGCCTGATTTCCTAATAATAGGTGGGTTCTCGTAACTGAAGCTTAGTAAACAAACCACAAACAGTTCCACTTCGAGAACGTGATGTTTGCTTAAGAATCTGAATGCAAATGGCTTCCTTTTAGAATTGGGTAGTCTACCATAAATAGAACTTTAACATGCATCATTTTACATTGATTCTGCTTGACCATGGTTGACTAGTAGGTATGAACAGTACAAAGGATATTTAAATAGGTACAATGAAATCTAGGATTGGAATAAATTTTCTCAAGTTTCTTGTTTTCTAGCCTCATGCTTTATGCACGCTTTTTTTCGGAATGACCTTTACAGCTTCACCGGGCAAGTGGGGAGTGCAGATGGCTCCCAACCTTAATATACATACGCACGCGTCTCAAACAACACACACTGGCGGTAGAGGTCAAAGTAACTTTAATTCAAAATATGAATGATGAATTAGTATCCCAGAATTGAATTGCATGGCATCGAGGTGTTAGCGTAGTAAAGAACTACTTAGCCATTAAATAAAACTACACAAAAGCACAGAAGAGTATTTAAACTTGATTTTTAATTTACAGTCACGAAGACATAAGGGACGCAATGATGTCCCTGGTACACATGTTCCGCACTTCGGAGTCCAAACTAGAGCGACACGAGTACCGAGAGAAGACTTTGGGAGAACAACTCAAGAAGATGATGATCGGCTTAGAGAAGAAGCACAGAGCGCTCGAGCCACTGAAAGGAATGATCTCGCGCCTCGACGAGCGGCTGTCGAACGTGGAAACAATATTATTGCAGGCAGGTATTTTGCTACAAAAAAGGCGACATGATGCGGTTCAATCTTATTGGGCTCTCAAAATAAGTGAACTCCAAAATACCTTGAACCTCGGCCTAAGCCACTTCAAGCTAACCCAAACCGGTGGTTTAGATTCGGTAACGGATAATATATTTTAGATTGACCAATTAAAGCGACCAATCTTTTTAAATATTCAAAATACATAAAATTTTCACGTCTAAAGCGTTCCTTCCTAGTTTTGAGAAAGAGACTCAATTTGCGAAAAGGAGTTTTTAATTAGTTTCTGTTAACTCCAATTATAGTATTATATTTTTACACATTTATAGAAAGAAGAGCGGGAGAAAAAGACCCAAAAGGAAACGGCAGACGCCCTGTCCGAAATCCAGAAGAGTTTGCAAGCGCTGACCTCTACTATAGGTGTGGGCGACAAGAAAACATCCACTGACCTAGAAAACAACCTCACCATTGATGACACACCGGATTCACGTGCCGACACTACTAACGCCAAGATAGATGCCGTTAAACTAGAAGTAGAGAGTCTCAAGAATAATCTAAACAAGGTAAGGTTACAAAAGTATAAAAAGGTGTTTAGCGGCAGTTGTTGCTTAGCAAAAAGATTAACGCAGTTGCATAATAATATACAAAACATCAGAAAATAAGCTTTGTTCGTCCCCACTATCTCCATTTACATAAAAGAAGAAATATAAGTATACAGTTGTTAGAATAGACATGTCCAGGTTAGGTAAGTCCCTACATGGATATAAGCTACTACAGCAGTCTGATGATAATTGCTAATATTTAAAGGACAACCTCCGGGCTATGTGTCTAGAAGTGGCATCCAACGGCAATCCTCTAGAAAAGCATATATCGGAAGCTGAGAAACTGCTGAACAAATATGAGCTGAAATTAAACGAGTACGGCAACTCTAGTAAGGTACAAACGGACTTTGTGCCGCTTAGCGAAGTATCTTTGGCAGACGAGGCCTGGCACAGCAAAATGTCCGAAGGTAAGAAAACTAATCATACAATTTCATACTTTTAAATATAATAGTAACATTATAGCTTAAACAGCGGTACGGCAAGAGAAAACAGATAGACCGAGGAGCTGGTGAAGGTGGCCAATACTTGATGAATGTTTACTCGTCCATGGGCGAAGAATTTTTAGGGACAGCTTCAGCAGTCTTCATCTATGAATGAGGCTGATACTCGAATTATGATGAAGATAACTTAGCGAGGCAACAATGACCATGACAGAAGTTTAAAAACAAGATAAAGTACAAACGCTTTTTACCTGAAAATGGTAGGGTATATTAAAAATGCACTGGTTATACGACTTGTAAAATAGCTAGCTCGGGCTGTATATCCGGGATTCAATTATTCGGTACCACCCCGAACAGAATGGTAACTTTATCATCACAAACGAAATTTTACATACAATATAATATCTATAGGTATTTAGTAACAATTTTGTTTTTTGTGATTTTAAAACAGTAATGGAGCGTCAAGAAAAAGAAATTGTGAAGATTCAAAAACTATTATCGGACGCGGAAAGCATGTGGAAGGATCTGCCTAGGTTGGCTGACCTGCAAATAACTACCAACCAAACTCTGGAGGCTATTGAAAGTGCCAAAGAAGACTTGAAAGAAAGTAGCGAAATGGGTAAATACCAACATGCTTACATAAATTACCTACTTACATTCCATACCTAGACCAAATTAGGTACATCTAAGATTTTAAAACCTATAATTAATCTATACCTAAATGTTTTTGGTAACAGTGGTAAGTCAAGTGACCCAGAAACTTCGTGAAATGACAGACCGTCTAGCGACGACAAACAAGGACATCCAAAACAGTCTCACACAAGGCAATACAATGACAGAGCGAGCCCAACGACATCTCTCGCAGCTACGAGTCGCTGCGTACCGAGTAGAAAACTTAGGTACTCATATTAGGGAGCGTTCAAGTATTACGTAACGCAATTTTTGAAGATTTTTGACCCCCCTCCCCCACTGTAACGCTCCGTAACGTTTTTCTGTACCCCCCCACCCCCTCTCTAAAGGTTACGTAACACTCAAGTCATCATTTTACCCTGAAGTCGCAAAAAGTTGTATAGTTTTTATCCTTCGTATAGTTTTAATTGCCTTATAATAAAACAAGAGATTTTAATTCGCAACACCTGCGTATTTTGTTTATTTTTTATAAATTTTTGGCTTTATAAAACACAATTGTTTTCTCCTTCATTCTCCTAAGTATTTTAGCTTTTTTACTAATAAATTCTTCAAATAAAAAACGTATTTATTTAACCTTTTATTATTAATTTATTTAACAATCGAGAGATTCCCGTAAAACGTAAACGAAAAGGGTTGCCAATTTGGGAGTTTTTTTCCCTTTTTTTATATAAAAAAAGAAATAATGTTACGTAACGTGTTGTAAGAAGGACCCCTCCCGCCCGTGTAACGCATCGTAACGTTTTACGAGACCCCCCGCCCCCCAAATTGCGTTACGTAATACTTGAACGCTCCCTTAGGTAGGTATGTGACTGTGACTCTGAAACTGAAGGTGGAGTTATTCTTCGCGAAATCCCTGCAGGTTCTGCCGTTCATAACAAAATATCCTGGGTACTTAGAAAGGTTATTTGTTGTTAAAAGACGTGTACTTACCTTAGTGATTTCAATGATACCCTTAAAAAGTTAACATAAATTTAAACAGATTTTGAAAAGTGCAGTAATGGTTTAGAAAATTATACGGTTTACGCAGCATCTCAAATACAATCGTAATTACACTAAGATAATGATTTAAATTTCAGGTGGGATTATTATCAAAGAACGAGCACGTTTTACTTCAAACAGCCGACAATGTGATCGCTAACAAGAAACGCATCGAATACGGCGTGCACCAGATCCTGATGGAGGTGGGAGAATTAGTCAAAACCCAGGGCAAGAGTCTGAACCGAACGGTCAATGATAGGTTAGTAATTTGCTTCATTACACTATAAACCCCACAGGTCGCTATGCGAAGAAAGTCTGGCTCTAGGCCCCGCGTTTAATAAGGTCTTCATCTAATCGAGTACGCAGAGTACGCTTTGACTTTAAACTTAAAGTAAAGGTATTCCCTGAAGGATTTTTAAACAGTTTTCTACACTTTTTTTGCGGTTGGTAGATTGGAAACCTGAAAGTCTGTTCCAATGCATTTCAAATGCTTTAGTAATAATATGTAGAGGGTTTTGTCAGCCCAGGACCTTTGCGTAGCTCATAGTCAGAATATCGCTTGTGTTCAGTGCCGTAAATAAGGCTGTGATTCCAGTGCCGAGGCAAAGGGCATACACTCCGAGGGACAAGAGAATGGCCAGACTAAATTGGACCTCTTATTTTTTCTTTTGCTTCTAGTAAGTTTCCGGCTCCGCTGCGCCTCTAGTGCTCAATACCAACACAAGCACGTAGATACGCTCCCCCATGACTGTATTATTAAATCTGACAGTTCAATTAGACAAAACATCGCACAGTCATAGATAGTTATAGAAACTCGCACAGTGCGCAGTTATAGCTCGCCAAAAGCGTAAAAAGGCTATTTACTGCACTGCTGGTGTGTGCATTTTATTAACAAATAACACTTGTATCCTTCAGGTTTGACGTTGTACAAAGTGCAATACTAGACAAGCAGTCCAGCGCGCAGATGAACCTAAGCGAGAAGATAGAAACAGAGATGGCGCCGGTGTGGCGACAAATCGGAATCATGTACAAACAGCTCACCGCTAATAAGGAGTCACTGGACAAACTCACGGTAATGAAAACTATTTGATTATAAGGTTGCAATAATTGTCATCTATATCAACCTCATCGTCAGCCTTTAACGTCCTAGAGCATGGTCTAAGAGCAGCATTAGGTCCCAGCTACTAACTAACGATGATTAGTGCCGGATTAGCCAAATGTCAAGAGTAGCAAATGCTACGGCCTCCGCGCTACAAGTTGAATACCTGTTTGACCGAAACATAATAAGTAAAAATTAAAGCAGCGTCAATTATCTTGCACGCATGAATATCTTAGGTTATATGGCTTAGGCTTCACTAGGAAAAAATATATAGAACTGTTGCTTCAGGGTAAATCCTAATAATAAAAATAAGTAGAACTTTTTAACGTAAATGTTTATTATAATCTATATGTTTAGAATAGTATATTCTTATATACTACTTTCTACCCTTCAAATGGCTATATTACTAAAAATTATAACCTAAACTAGGGATCCTGAAACAAAATATAAGGTAAGTAATCCGGCAGTGACGATGATAGTCGTAAATGAAGTCTTGGACATTCTTTCAATCCAGGACTATAGCTGATTTTTCATTATTACTTTCTTATAATGTTTCTTACTAACATTACATGCTAAGGTACATAGCTATTAAGTATTATACACTAACCTCTCATTACAGCTAATTTGGTACAATCTATGCCCACATGTTTAGAGCTGCAGTCTGGGATGTATATTTTATTCATGAAACTAATGACTGTATTTGACTGTATCTTGTTTTGTGAGACTTTGACAAATAAAATAAATAAAAACCACTAATCCACACTGGGACCGCGTGATGGGTTACGATCCGAACACCTTATAGCCATACTGTGTGAGGTCTGCAGTGGGACGTTTAGATGATGATGAAGATTTAAAATAATAGGTTACTGCTTTGGTACTACGATGTTATGCATTTTTTTTACTTGCAGGAACAAACAGTACGATACGTGAACGAGAGCGCCACCTCGATGGACAGTATCAATACAAAGGTAAAAAAATTTTAACCTTATTCCCGTACATTTAAGAATTATTTATTTACTGAACGTATATGTACCGTATAGGCATGTAGAAAAAACTGATATTTCAAAATTAGAAACATACACTCCAATTTTATTAATATGTATAAATTAATTAAACTGTATCCCAGGTGGGCAAGATAACGGCACGCATGTCGGAAGTGGACGAGAATTTGAATTATTTGCTCGGAAGGCTGTCATTGGTGACGCAGGAATTCCATCAAATCAAGACAGGGCTGGGCGAGGCGCTGGAAAAGGCTAAATCGAATTTAAGCGTCGTACAAGAAAAAGGTAAAGTATTCGAATTCATATTACCCCAATTATATATAAAAAAAAAATTAAAAAAAAAAAGTTCATTTATTTTCTCTCCACAAATGACATTAATAAATACAGATCTAACATTTATAGTGTAACAATTTGTCATTCGTGGGAGACTGGTGCCCATATAGGTTCGAAGACCTGTAACGATGACCTGTATGACGATGACTGTATGACGATGACCTGTATGACGATGACCTGTATGACGATGACCTGTAAAGTGACTGTATGATATATACATTTTATGGCGAAAGTAGATTCTACATACCATATGTTTTCCATTAAGTGGGGGAACTCGTAATTACTTAATTTCATTACCCATCACTATTAGGATCACCCAACCAATGTCATTTATTTCTAGCACCAAATCTTATTTTTAAAAAATCTGATGTTAAACAAAGGAATTGTTAACCAACATTAGCACTTACAGGTTTACACAGTACAAAAATCAGAACAGAGCTTATTTCACCCAGGTTAGTAAAGTCCTATTGAATCCTTGTAAAAATTAAAAATTATCACGCCGTACTTAAAGCTGTAACAGAAACAACTGAGGGCCCTTTTTCCTGTCACGCGGGTTTGCGTCCACACGCGGGTGACCCGCAAGCGTGTCGCACGGATCCCATCATCGTCAGCTCATTACACGTCCCCACTGAGGGGCACGAGCTTACGCGTACAGGGTGATAAGGCCTTAGTCGTCCACGCGGGCCCAGTGGATCGATGACTTCACACATAACCTTTAAATCTCTTCGCAGGCGTGCGTGAAGGTTTCCTCACGATGTTTTCCTTCACCGTAAGAGCGTCGGATAACGGACATATAATTTCGAAAATTCGAAAACATATTGGTACGTGGCGGGATTTGAACCTCAGCCCTCCCGGTAGGAGGGTAACAGTCCACTCCATTGAGCCACCGACGCTCTTATAGGCTGTTAGATGATGATTATGATAAATAGAAGTCACCATCAATCAGTTTTCACTAGTTGCTACGTTAAAATGTTGAACACGAATGATCTTAGGTACGGTTTGTATATGTGGTGTACTTCAGGGCCTTTTCCTGTCAAGCGGGGGTTTGCGACAAAAAATCCATTCCGTGTTGTGCGTGCTGCTCACTAATACTTTCGTGTACCTACAGTATGGAATTAAAACGGCTACAATTCCTTACTCTTTATTCAAAAAAATATCAAACTAAAAAAATATCGAGTAGACCCTTATCTTGAAGGAAGACTATATACTAAAATAGGTACTTTTGCGCCTCTGGTTTTCGAATTTTCGAAAATATATGTACGTTATCCGACGCTCTTACGGTGTAGGAAAACATCGTGAGGAAACCTTCATGCACGCCTGTGAAGAGATTCGAAGGTTGTGCGTGAAGTCGTCCAATCCGCACTGGGCCTGCGTGGAGGACTAAGGCTTAATCACCACACATTTAGGTACAGGCACACTCACATAGCATAATTATCAGGAGATTGGGATATTATAATTCACCATCAGGGCCATTTTGATGACTTAACTTTTTAAATAAAACTGTTCATGTCGAACATATTCTATAAAAATATAATTCGTTTTCCTCTTGCAGATAAAGGCCCCGGCCCTCATAACATCACCAGTGCAGAAAATACAGCTTAACGAATGGTGCCAAATGTACTTTAGATCTATTTTACATTTACTTAGAATTAACTGTAGTTAGACTGACGTTTAGGGGAGGTTTTTTAACATAAAATAAAACCTACATGATATTAACTTTTGCAAATATTTAATCTCTTTCATAATTGTGGATCTATATATTTATATTGTACAAGTTATATGATACAATTAAATTTTATTGTGACCGATATCTCAATGTCACTTACGAGTGAGCGTAAAACCAACAATATACAACTGACGAGGAGCTTCTAAGAAAATGTGAATTAATGAACTGTACAATAATCATATTATATTGATATAATAATCTTAAACAATATACACATAAATTATTTGTCATTTTTTATGGTAATTTATTTTTTATAATCCTGATTACAACCTCATTTTCTATGTGCAATTAATATTAATAATGACAAACGAAGTAAATAACGATACTGAATTTCAAATCCAAAAATATTATAGTAAAGTTTTTGTGCCATTATTAGTGATTTTAACGATTATTTGTATTACATTTTGAAACAGTGAAAACACTCAATGTATCATACAAAGTAAAATAAATATTACAATTAAGTTACAATAATATTGGCCGTTTTTTATTACGTATTTAATATGATACACTTCGGGAACGAATACACTTGCAATACATAATTGTATATGTTAATACACTTTAAAGACGAATAGTTATTGTTATTCAATTCTGTAAGAGATACTTGCTTTTGAATGAGAACCCGCTTAAGGTAAAACTCTAAACACATTCGTTGTTGTTGTAACAGCCTAAATGGGACATTCGCTAAATGCTACTCATAATATTGTAATATAATTAAAAAAAACAACAATGTCCCAGCACTGAAGACACTTAACAATTTTATTTAAAAATAAAGGAATGTGTATTAAATCTACGCGAACCAGTCGCTTGTTCATTTGGTTTTATCTACATTAATAGGATATTTTCCGTATCAGTAATTTTTTAAATTTAATTATTACGAATAAAACAACACTAATAAGAGGCAAACGTTCAATGGCAGTGGCATACCTAACACCACACACAAATATCACTTGAACATTTTGCATGAATCACTGTACGCACATGCTTGTTCACATGTACACTACATTAATGCAAAAAATATTTACAAATCCTTAATTATGTGTTAAAAAGCACTTATTAGCCATTTCTTACCCCTTTCCCCAAAACCTACCCAAAAGTGAAAAATATAACTACAATAATATCAAAGCTGTAAACATAGTAACAGAACGTAGCAAAAGTAGAAAACATTCAAAATGATTAAGCGTGAGATAAGAAGTTTGGATAATGCTCCTTTTGTTTCTAACTAAAAAACGATATTAAAGCACATAAAGCTTTATAACAGCTTTTAGATAATTTGAAAGTACTGATTATATAATTATGAAAACAATTGAAATGGATCTATATTGGCCGAGTATGAAAGTACAAGCTCCCTAAGTGAGGTAAAACTAAGATTGTCCATGAGACAAAACCTTCATGTCTGTGACATCTACACTTTGTACAATGTGGTATCAAAACAACGCGGCGGCGCCAGCGGCGGCGGATGCGCTATTCTAGAAGTGCCTTTCTTTATCAAATATTCATTTTAGAAGCTTATTAAATACAGTACTGGAATAAGACTAACAATCAATTATTAAATAAGAAAATTAATCATTTCAATTTGGTACGCATTGTTAGAGTATTCGATAAAAATGGGCATTTCCCAGATAATTTGTGCGTAGGCGCGAGTACACCGTGCGCCGGCCCCGCAACGGTTCCCTTAAGTCGACTGTACGCTACTATTTATAATTCATTAACTCCTAACTAAGTTTCCAGTGTAAAATTGTGCCACACAAGCGCGACCTGGATGGGACACCTAAAGCGGAACGCAACATCGCCGCGTGCACGTCCACGACGCGCACGCACTAACTGTACTCCATTTCCATATATGCTTTTTAAGGAATCAATATATTAAATTCCTGTAAAATCAGAGTTTACAACCCTGTAAAAATCATTGTTATTTCTCTACAACACAACTTTTATAAAATGACATCCACTTCCCGAAATACTTCACCTGATTACATCTATAATAACTAAGTTCCTTGGATTTGATTTGGAATAACCTACCGCGATACCTAAATAATACAGTTGTGGCCGGACAGAAAGGAGATGTTTGAGTACCCTAATACCGTTCACACGTACTTGATACATGAGAGCTATTCTAACCATGATTCTTATATAATGGAACTTACATAGGAAGACATACATCTATACACATACGCCTTTATTCAAAATCAATTTCATTTCATTATTGTGATGCAGGACTAACTTTATTCACCATATATGCAGAAATATAATAGTAGAAGTATTCAAGACTCAATATCATTGGAATGAAGCAAATGTAATGAAACAATAAAGTTAAGACACAATTTAACACATATCCGCAAAATTGAGGAAGTTAATGACAAAAAATTGATACAAGTTGTAAGTATTGAAAAAAATTATTGTAGCAAATTAGGACATGACCACCCCATAAATCCGAGGCACTTACATGATCTTAAGAATAATGATATACAACTACTAACTAGTGGTACCAAATGTTAGCTCATTGTCATCCGTGAAGGACCCGTTGATACAACGAGTGTGACACATTTAAAGCTATGGACATGTTTCACATACTAATCGTTATATTGTCTAACCTAACACGGAGAGAGAAGGGAGCTATCATAACGTGTAAAGTACTTATCTATGTATCCTACGTTCAGCTCTTAAAATTTATGCGAACTGACTGTTAACCAGTGCAATTACATACAAAATTGGTGTAGTAAAATGAGTGTCCAACTTCATTTATGTGCTTGCATGTTAAAAAAACGTTTCATGTTAAAAATGTGTTTGGAAAAAATTTAAACAAGTGCAGTAGTGAAAAATAGTTAATTGTCTCAAATCATTACTTCTTAAAGCGTACTTTCCATAACATGTATGGTTAAAAATGTTAAAAGTAGGTGCCACTCCAACCCTTTCAACAACCAAACCTACGAAGCGGAATGTCACAACGTTCTCGCGTGATCTATGTACATATCGACAAGTTGCAATAACAAAACAACAATTACTTTATGTATATTTTAAAACCATCGCACATAATTTTATGTACAAATTCAACGGGTTCAGTTAAATCTGACTGAACGTAACATCAATAGGGATTCGTCTTCGCGTGGCACTTCAACAGACCATAATATAAGCTAGATTTAATAAGAACCTTCATTAGTTAATCAATTCCTATTAATGCTATATTACAAGTAGGTTGTTTTAGTCATATTCATCTCTTGAGCTTATCAGGACTCATTCGCTTATAAAGCTTTAAAAAGAAAGTCACAATGAGTCGAAGTCGCCACACGAAGCATTACAAAATATTTATCTTATGTACATATTGTCGTTCAAAGATAAGAGTAAGAACTAACATCTATGTTGGGTGCGGGATATAAAAGGTGTCGTCGCGGAGTTTACCTCCGCGTGCTCTTGGAGGAGGGGCGCGAGTGTGAGTGCGTATGGGGGGTCGCGCCCCCCCCCCTTTCCTAACTGGAGCACGACGCTGCCGAGACCGGCGACAGTGGGGAGTCCCGCGGGCAGCCCGACAAAGTCACTACAACCTGCGACAGAAATCTACACTTGCAATCCAAACCACTACATAATTTCATATATAGATTATATAAATATCCACAATCATTCTTATGGTGACAAATAGCCCTAAACTTAATCAAGGAAATTGTATTATGGGCACTTAACAATGGGTAACCATACTCATACTATTTTTGTAAATATGTACAATTGTACATACCACCTAGAGCAATTAAATCAAACAACTTTATGTACACTAATGGTAGTATTACACTCGGTGTACCCAACCCAAAACCCTTGGTTTAGTGCTGACATTTTCACCATTGCCACATGGGTTGTATGTATTAATTAAATAATTATAACTTGTTATCATTATGAGAAAGTAAAATAGTATGCCAAGTGTGCTTAGAGCTATAATATTTTTATAGCAAATCAATTTTTTAGGATAATAGGTAATCATAAGGAAATATTTATTCATATTACATGAATATCAAAAACAAAGTAAGAAACACATTAAATATCAGGTCTCCCTTAAATAAAATATACCCTGGACTGTTAAGAAATATGACAATACAAAATTTATTGTCAGATGCAGGCTCCCAGCATTAATCGCTTTTGGGGAAACATAACACATGTATAGTTATCACTAATGATGTGTAAACTTTATAATTTAGAAAATTTGAATTTTCGCAAAATAGTAATATTTTCTTAATTTAAAAGTAGTGATATTTTCTTAATTTAAATATATAGAATATTAGTCAGTCAATTACCTTTCGGCTTCCTGCATGATTTCTGTGTTCACATAGCCATACACCTTGCCATGTGCCCAAATTTAACTTCCCATCAGTTATGGGAATTGTAAGTGATGATCCCAAAAAGCATGCTTTAACATGGGCAGGCTGTAGAAGAAGAAAACAATTTGACATTTATTAATACATACTTTTGTAACATTTACACTTCGTATTTAAATATCTAAGCAGACAGCTCTCTTGATGACTATAGTTTCTTATAGCACCTCAGTAATCATTAGGTAGAACATATAAGCTGTTTTTGCAAAATAGTAATATAATGAGAATTTTCACAGCCATTCTCACAATTTGGCCTAATATTACCATTGACAATACCTTCAAGATTATGGAGAAAATGGGAATGTGGGTTTATAGACTTCTTTAAATCAAGTCTACCTTGGGTAAAATATACCCTGGACTGTTAAGAATTAAGACAAAACATAGTCTAATGCAGGCTCTATGCATTCATTACTTAAGGGGATATGTAAAATGTGTTTATATTGAATTTAATTAATCATGTTACATATTATTTGCTGGACAGAGTAACAAATATACAATAAGAGAATATATAGGATACTGTATTAATTACATGTAGGTACATACTGCAAATAAATATACAAATACTGTAGCTATAACCAGTGTTTATATCTCAAGATAAAGAATCTTCTATTCTTTAATCAAACATTTTGTGTAGTCATTATTTTACACTTGTATTCACTGGTTTTGTACTGCAAACAATATTGCATTTTATATATGCCAGTTTTACTTGCACCTCCTGTTATGATTAGTATAAAACTGTTATTTCATTTGTAATAATTATCTTCATGTTAGTGTAACACTAACATTTAAAGGACAACTGACCATTATACAGGCAGTAACAAATTACAAATATAATGTATTTACTTAAATGAAACAAAAGCATTAATTTGTTTATTTGAAGATTTGACAGCCTGTCCTCATATTGACATTTATTAGTAGGTATGTCAGTTCTTTACTCACCATGTCGTCAGGTCCTTCACAAGAATGGCGGTAAGGCAAGCCTTCTGGCACTATTTTATTGAGCATCATCTCCATGTCATCTCTGACATCAGGGTCCCAACTTTCATTAAGTGCCAGGCTCGCAGATGTGTGCATTACTGGAAATAAGGTGACACAAACAATCAGCTGGTTAGTTTCACCACTAATATCATTCATACGTTCAGGCAATTGTATTAGCTATTTAGTAAGCATGATAGTAAATAGGTACCATACTAGCGTAATAAAAGCCAGCCCTACATGTAGGGCAAATATGACAAGTGGGAGGGGGTGCATCATCGGCGGCAAACACGATCTTGACGGCTGACGACTAGGTACTCACTTTGGATATGGCACAAGCCCACCGCGAACTGAGACAGCTCCGGCACCTGCTTCAGAATCTCCTCTGTGACGAGGTGCACGCCTCGGTGCTGTGGCCGCAAATTTAGTTTCCGTTGAAACCACGCGGATCCGATCTGAATTCCTCGTTCGAGGCCATGTTTAATTTTAAAAACGCTACAGAGTGACCGCAAGAACACAGACGATCTTACACAACATCACTTAGGACAACCTTTACACAAATTAATCCACAATTATCATAAAAGATTCATCTTCGATCTTTAAATAGTAATAAATATAACGAGGTTATAGGACAGATTCGACACCCTATTTTCTGCGGGAAAGTGAAACAGGCACAAACGAAAGAGAAAATATCAGAATGTTGTCAACGTAA
>PQWD01002634.1:0-113879 GCA_019425675.1 Leucinodes orbonalis
AGTTTTTGTTGAGCACACCAGAGCGCGCCGAAAACACGCGTTAGCCTCAAAACGATTGTTTACGATTGTGGCGTACGTAGTAATGTTTTTGTTCAAATTTTTTTGCCTTTCATTGATAAAATTTCATAGCCGTGAAGATTGCTATTTCGCGATCGCGGGCGATTAATCATTACGCCGTTTCAGTACAATAGAGGTGGAGCACGTGATCGTAGCCGGTAATTTCATTCATTGAGAAGGGCTTTATGAACCTGTTGGTCCATTCGGATTAGACTCGGTTGCGGTGTTTTTTTTCTGCAGGTGGGATATCGATTGGCGCCGGGCGGTCCCTGCACTGCGATCTGTGTCAAAACATGGGACAAAGGAATGCGAATTACCATCCCTTATTGATGATAAGTATACTAATTATTGCAGGAAACGGAGTTTACAAGTGAACTTTTACCCGAGAGACTATGCAGTTGGTTGATTGTTACGTAATTTTTGTATTTGAAACGTTTCCAACCTTAGCCAGTACTTTGTTTAGTTCGAGTTCTATCTTTAATTTTTAATTGTATAGGTTAGACATTTATAAAAACTTTAATACTCCAATTCTTACCTATTGATCTAGCTCATTCTAAAATATTGATGGTCCTTTAAGTAAAAGACAACAAACCTAGAGTCAATAAAATTGAATGTCCTACATTTTTTAATTCTTTAAGCACTAACATGGCTATTTATACCACTGCATGGCTTAATTTGTAGATTTTCATGTAAGCAAAATTTTATACCCGCAAGCTTTAAATAGTTAACCTCTTCAATTTGGATTTATAGAAATTAAGGAAACCATTTTACGATTACAATGCCAGAAACTTGTCCCAAATGACCTAAACTAATAAAATATGTTCTATACATTTAAAGATGTATTTTTTCCAACTATAACAAAATATTTATAACATTAGATTCCACTATACTACCAGAACCCGCCAGTAAAAGGCAAATGCCAAGTGGAAACGTAACAGTAGTTATCAAAACGTATGAACACACGTTCAAAAGTTCGGCTGCGGAGTAGGCGTTCTTCGTGTACACTCGAAGGCAGTAGGCACGCACATTTCCGTGATACAGCTAGGGCTGCCACCCACTGTTGAGACCGGTTTCCTCATCAGCAACCTTCACTGATAGTTATGACATTCACCAGTGAACATATATGTGATTGGTTTTCAATTCCATCTGGTTAAAGGTGACAGGTTTAAGGTTATTTTTTGCATACATGCATAAATGTATACTACCCTCTGATACTTTACCATTGATTGGTAGGTAATACTCCGTCTACGCACTTCACATACATTAGTCGATTCTTTGCGAAACATGGTCTTGTACAACAAAAAAAAATTGAGTAGATTAAAAAAATAATTCCCCAATCGTAGCCCATTTCTGAATATAGGTAATAAATACATTAATAACATATATAGATTAACTATGGAAAATACTGGCTATCTATTATTAGGATATAATTGCACACTTGTTAAATGCGTATTGGCAGGTCACCAGAGTCGTACGCTATTTGACAGGATACAACATAAGCCGGGAAAACTTGAGTTTAGGACCCAATTCCAATCGTTAGGGATACAGTTTTGAATCTTTAAACAGGGCTACTACTACATCTACTGTCAAGCATACATATTGTGCAATAATTAGTTAAGTGAAGTGTAATTGTGGCAGCCCTGAGTGTGGAGGCCGCGCGCGCGTGTGTGCGTGCGAGCACCAAGAAACCAGTCTCACATCCTGTTTGCGGCGCCCGCGCACCTCGCCCCACCGACTAGAGCTTTTTATTTCGCGCCTCCATTTGCTTCGGGATTCTTTTTAATGTTATGCAGCTTTTTCGTAAAACTTAAAAGCTGGACTGGCTGGAAGACCGAAACAATAGAGGAATTTGAAATGTATAATGTAAACAGTTATTTAATCAGGTACACATATAACCAGGTATACGATATGGCATATTTTCGGTCTTTAACGGTTAGGATACTAGGGGATATAAAAAAAATTAAAAAAATTACTTAAATATTTTTATAACCACTATTATGTATGTTGTCACATTTTAAAGTAGCTTATGAAATATATGATATTCTTTGCCTTTGTATTAATGTATATTGCACATTATAAAATGATAATTAAACATGAAAATCATCTTTATAGTTCTTCTAAAAATGTAGGAAAACATACACTTTGAAATCGCAGAACAGAATAACAATATTTTAATGAATTCTGTCGACCCTCCAAGGTATAGAAAAAAATCTACGCACCGTTATGCAATGTCAATGGCGTCAAAGGATTGTCAACGACAAAAAAGAAAAAATGAGCAAGTGAGCCGTTGACGCGCAAACAAAAGGAATCCCCTCAGGAATGCAGCGCATAAAAAGTAAGGGAATTCCCGAAAAGTATTGTTTACACTGCGCGGGCGACGATGTACGCTTATTATGAGTGGCGTTGATGACCCGCTTTTGACGGCAATTTGGAGAAAATTAGTACTGCGAGGTTAGATATTGAGTAGTTCTATGAGTATAAGCTTAGCAAACAATCTGGGGTACATCTGGTGTCTGAGTTTTTAAGATGTTTTACAGCACACATCCTCTTACATAGTTTTGTGTTACGATCACCATATGGTCAACAGGACTGTCTTATCGTGTCGTTATCGTGTGTCTGTAGTATCCATGCTAGAACTCTAATGATCTATGAAATAGAGTCAAATATGAAACACCAATGAGTTGAAATAGGCTCAACTCTTTAAGTATATTTACATAAATCTCAAAGGAATGCGTCTGAAAATAATGCAATACTAAGCTATCGCCCAGTCCCGCATGGTTCCATCATACATATGGCCCGCAGCGCTATGGCGTTGCAATGAAAGGGAAAATTGGTAGTTTTTGTAGAGATGACGCACATTTCCGCGAATGGATCGCGCGGTATGCCTGTATCTTTCCTCCGACCGGCTAAGTATAACTTCCACCGGTGGCGCCATCTATCCGATGGAGCAAGAGCACTGGCGACGTTTGGGAGATGTCTAAAATTGACTTGACACTGAGCTCACCATAGCCGAACAATCCGGTTCGAACTAATACGTTTCAACTTTAACGAAATAGACTATAAATATCTGCGAGCACTTTTTGTTAGTCTCCATTGGATATTCGCATTGATAAACAATATAATTAATAAATAAATGTTTTTCAGAGGAATATTACGATAGCAACACTTTTAACACAAGTGAGCCGTTGACGCGCAAACAAATAATCGTTTAGTGACTTGACAAAATACGTTTGTCGATCTTTAAGGAAGCCAATGATTAGAAAAATACTCGTGTGGGAACCTTCAGCCACCGTATTCAGTATTTGCCAGTATCACCTATTTATGCATTTAGTGTATCAGTACGTAATGTATTGTAGCAAACGCATTTCGGTACGTGTCGAAGTGTTCACCGGTGAGCCGCAACCGCAGGACTGGTTCAAGGCGGCGATTATCTCTGACACTGTTAGTGTATGAGTACGCGCGTACATAAATCTCGATCAGCGGGGTGGAGTCTACATCGCGTGCTTTTAACGCAATAAATCTCGGGCGCGCGCGGGATGTAATGACGTCACACGTATCTCGGAGAATCCCCGGAAGAGAGCGAATAAAATAAAAATGTCACGTAGCGATCAGCTGTTGGGCGGGCGCGTGACGCGGCCCCGGCGATACGCATAACGACGCAGCAATAAAACTTATTTTTATGTTTTTCGCTCACAATGGCCGCGCGAAGGTCGAGCTATCTAAATGGGTCAATACACTCGGCGTAGTACGAGCGAACACGTGCTCCCGCGTTTGTAAATAGCGAGATATCGGCCGATTGTTGCAGTGATATTAATGGGAGCGCGTAATGACTGGGCCGCGGCGGCGCGCTAATGTGCCCGTTCATCGCCTCGCCACTATTATTGTTTGGGCCCGAGATCGTTTTGTTCGCATTCCGCCAATCGATGCGGGGACATTAGGGCGACGGCCAATGTCAAGGCTGCACTTGCTATGCGCCCGCCCGCACTAAATGCTAATTGCCCCCTACCAGCGCTCCCGTTATAATCGCACGGAATGCGCCGGGAAGCTATTGTCTTTGTGCTAACCGTGAAGCACGCACCACCGGCCTGTCTGTTGGCCAGTCCACCAAACTAACATTAATAACACACCCATTTTTGGCAACTAAACTAATGAAATGGTAAGTTACTGTGTAACGCTCGGTAGTTTATGAAAATCGTAATAAGTAGGAGTGAATCGTTAAAGTACTTGTAACGATTATAGCGTAGAGAGAGATTTGAGTGAACGAAAGCTTGACCAAAGCATTGCGTTTTGGCGGCGGTAGATGCAAAGTGTGACGTAAAAAAGTGTGCAATCGGCATCGGTAGTTTAGCGGGCCGGTCCACGTCATCGCCGCGATAAGGGCTAGGTCACGGTTATCAATGGAGGCATCTCCATACGCGCACGTGCGACTGGCCACGACATCTCGCGCCCATTCACTATGAGACGCCCCCGCGCCACCCACCGCGCACCCCTGCCCTCGCCCTCCGCGGTGCATCCATGCAACAAGTTAGGGCTTCTTGTAAGGAGTTCCGGTGAACTGAACACAATCGCCGACGACGCGCCCTGAGATACACATTCCTCGGCGAAACTCCCGCACCTTCGCCCAACACGATCTCGGTGCTCGGGTGGTGACGTCGGATTGTTCAACGGGACTTCATTTACTCAAACCGAAGCACAAAGCTCAATATACTTTTCATAATAATTTTGTTTGATTAATGTCGGTCAATATTTTTGTCGAACATGTACCTAAAGGATTGGATTTCTGACAAATCTTCGACATCAACACATCCCCCTGCTGCCGCAAAACGAACGAGCTAATAATGATGAAAACCAGACAGAATAGAGTTCGTAAATCATTGCGGTTCAAACAAATTTTCCGGCTTCGCGATGCCCAATTAAATATGGATGTGATTGAAAAACGCGTGTCCGGTAACGAGCGTGTACATAATTGGTGGGCCGGGGAGGAGGGCCGAGCCCGGAGTGACCCAGTTGCGTTGCCTGGCGACCCGACCTCACCCCGCACTGAATAACCTGCCAAACCGACACCTTAGCTAAGGTCGTTCAACCGTCATCAAGTCGCTTGCAATCTTCAGCTCACATGACGACTGTGCAGGACTGCAAGTTCTAATCAAAGGCTTATCAATCCATCGAAACCATAAACCTTAGATCTTGATTCTTGGCTGTAGATATTTTACCTCTTCATGGAGTTTATTCTTTTCATTCTGATTATAATTAGAGTAGGTAATTGTAAGGTAAAAAGCGCTGAAGAAGATTTATAATAGTTGATGTAATTAGATGAATCAAAATGACTTTCTAAAGAGCAACTTGCAAACAAAGTATCAACACAATACAGACACATTTCGTTGCAGTCTATCAACGGAGGATAACAGAATTTTCGCGTCAACAAACAATTTTAAATTTGCCTCGTCTCCTGATGAATAGAATAGAACTGCTATCGAATAAACTTAATTGTTGTAAGCCGCGTCCTCGCCCGCCGCCCCCGGAGACGGGGGGCGCCGAGCAGTTGTATTCCTCCGAACTCGTGCTAAATTTCACTTTCTCTCAAGACGTTGTGCGTAGACTTAGCCACCCACCACACCCCCGTCCTCGCTATCAAACTTCACAAATAGTTTCGTCAGCCCTTCTTCAAACAAGTTTCGATACAAGATAGCCCCTATAATTTTTAGCATCCAGCTTTGCAGTGAAGCCAACCTTTTTCATAGGAAACAGCAGCGTCAAACATGTATCTTCTGCTAGAGCGCTTTTCGTTCTCTGTGAGACGTCGTTATCTTAGCGAACCCTAACCGAGTAAAACATAAAAAACGTACGTCAAAAAAGTCCTTCCACTCACAAAAACTCCGCCGCCTCCTCGCCCTCTGAAGTTATAAAACGCTGAAGGCAGGCGGGGCCGGATGCGGGGTTTCTGACCTTATCCCCCTGCGATAGAGTCGAGATCGGCTCGCGTGGGCGGGTGCACACCAGCGCACCGCGGCTGAAAGGCGAGCACACGAGCGTGCCAGCTTTACTAAAATGAAAGCCGACTCGCTCTTAATTCACCCACACTGCGGCGCGGCGTACCGGCGATAGGGTCGCCCGCCCGCCTCCACGCTCGGCATAAATAAGGGGGGAACTCGGGTTAACAAGAGAGTGAGCGCCCTCCCTCGCGGCAACGCTCCGAGGGAGAATTAAGGGGGCTGCGGCGAAGGACGAATTAAGGAGATGAGAGAGCACACGCTCTCGAGACGAGCCACCTCGCGCTACGCTGCGAATTAAGGGACCTGACGCCGAGCGACGTCGTTATCATTACGCCAAGTAAAAGCTGTTTCTTGAATTCCAAATTCGGCGCACAGCTGAAATTTTAATACTAGCGTGTGTAATGTCGAATCGTCTGTAGAAATACAACTGCGCTTTTCGGAAAATGTGCGCTCATAAAAAGAACAAAGGGAGCGAACGTTTTGAAAATATTTCAGTTTCATTATTAGTGTAAATTAGAAATATCGCCGGTCGCCACCCCCGAGCCTCCTACGAGCGGCGTGACGTCATCGTTGCGTTTCTGAAGCACGTGAGCCGCTCGTCACATAAATTACAAACTATATCCCTCTGGAGTTAGGGTTTGTTTTCGGCAAAATTGGTAGAGCTCCTTTGTCTCGCTAGGATCGGGGGTGGAAATTTGTTCTTTATTTCTCAACTGGAAGGTTGTATTTTGTGCGGCGGGCGTTGTAATGTTCTTGGAGAGAGGGTGGGTATAAATTTTCCATGGGGGCAGACGGGGCGACGTCGCAGGAGAGCGCCGGTGAGTCACGGCGGCGGGAGGCACCACATATTGTAAGTATCTACCGCTCACATGTCACAAAGTTTTCTCCGCATCGGGAAACTTTGTTAACGTCAACCGAGCACGTGGCCTTCGCTGATATTGTATATAATTGGTGCAGCTTGGCGCGCGACAATAAACGCGCTCCGTTCGTTCCGCGATTGTGCCTGCCTTGTTTCCTGATAAAAATACCTATTGTAATTAAATTATAAGTCATAATTGGCGGCTTTTTCAAATCGGAAGTTTTATATTTAAGTTTGAGTTGACCATGCTTGTTATTGAAGTGATCATGCGATCAATGAACACAAATATGCAGTAAAGATACATATTGGACTATGTGGTTGCATATATTCTTTGGTATATTTTTTGTAAGTATAATGGAATGATCAGTCAGAATCAATTCTTGTGAAAAACAATTTCTTGCTTTTGGAATTGCAAGTAACTACATTATGAAATGTTGAAAATCTTGGAAACAGTGATAAGTGAGCAATCACATTACGCAGGCCGTCACCTTGAAGGCTGATAAGGCCCGTGATAAGTGCGATAGAGTGCTCTGCCAGCAATACCATTATAACATTCCAAAGCATTTATAACATATCGAATATAAATCGAACCGATATCGACTGATCTTAAATCGCATTTACCAAAGTTGTCAAGATGGTAACGGTAAATATTTTTAAAAACGCTTGTTCTGTTGATGTACAGGTAATAAACATATATTATTTTTTCGTGCTTGTAAGTTGTGAAATTTATTCAATATTATTTATTGGATTTACAATTTTCATTCCACTTAATAAAAAAATACTGTGGTTTTTCTTAGCCCAATGTTCTTCGAGATCTTCATGTAAAAAGTTACATTACAACGTTAAAATACGACTACAAAAAGTAAGTGTAACGTGTAAAGTATCGAGACAAACCTAGAGGAGGCGGCCGCAGCCAGCCGCAGTCGGCAGCTCTCTAAACACGCGCCCGCCATATTTTATATACTCGACTATGTATCTGCCGAGGGCAGGGGCTATGTAATCTCTGACGAAACTCGCGGACTATAAAAGCGCGGGAATGAGTTTCCGCGCGAAAACTTTTATCGTGGATTTTTCGCAAACTTAACCACGACGCGCGAAAGCGCAAGACCGCATCAATGATTAATTACATTTCACCGAATAGAAATATATAGTTAATAGCATTCTTTACTATAAAACAAAAGTAAAAAATTAATGAAACAATAAAGATAAAAAAATAACGAACTTCATTAAAACTTACGCCGCGTCTATGACTGTGCGTTAGGGTACGCCGTTGAATACAGCGAACAGACAAAAGTCAGGAGCGACCCTTCCTGCAGCGAGCGCTCGAAGGGAGCGCACAAAGACCGACCCCCGAATTCAGTAATGGGCTCGGCTCCGTTAGCCCATTGCCGACGCAGATTAGGACCCTTCCCAACTTTGCGAACCCAATCCTCATGATGAAAGAGAACTTTTGAGTCCCGCGGCGTCATGCGATTGCTACAACGGAATGTTTGGTCGAATAATCAATAGCGCCTAAGGTCAACATTGATGAAGACCAGCGCGGTGTCGGCGGACAGTGGCACCGTGGTAGCGCTTTGCCAATGCTGCTTTGCATAAGTAATGACCCCCCGCGCCCCGCGCCCGCGCCCGTAGGCCTATCGATTGCGGCGGCGCGGGGCGGGCCGCATCGCCGTAATTGTCACACCGAGCGAGCTGGATTCGCTCCACCCTCGCTATATCGACCTTACTACCCCCGCATAAAACCCACTCTCCACCGGCAAAACTCTCCGATTGAATACCAAATGCGTTATAGTCCGCTCTAAGTTTGGAGTCGGCTCGTAATAGAGCCTTCGAAGAGTCTATGACAGAGCTTAATTAGACAGGCGCGCGATGGCAACGAATGGATTTTACTTGTTCGATGTTTCGGTGCAAATTAAAGCCCGAATTTATCGTCGCGGTCCTTAAATTAGTGAGACGCTCAACTGGAAGATGCCTTGGTCGCCGAGCGCGACGCTGCTCGCCTCGTTAGCGAACAGCTAGCGGGAAAAAGTTTGTTTAATATACAATACGTAGCGACTGTAGCAACGGCTCGCTGCGAAACCGCCAGTATCGCCGAGCAAGGGAGAGTTGCTCAACACTCGACGCCAGCACGCACGCCGTTCAAACGAAGAAAATAATAATTCCGTATCGTTTCGCGCGACAGAGCGTGCGACGTCGCATCGTGTATTAATAGTCGTCGTCTAGTCGAGCTCCGTTTTTTAGCGCACCAGCAGCGACGAAAGTATGGAGAAAGTGGCGCGTTGACGTCACTCACACACGCGCAGTGTACGCGTGCTGCGCCCGCGCAACTGGCAGGGTTGCCTGGGTCGCCTTGTCGCGTTTTGATTACACATTGCTATACTAATTTGTATGTAATATAAGCTATACTTCCAGCCAAAACATACGATTCCATGTACGTAGACGTTTAGGCTTATGAGGTTTAGAATGTGAATAAAAAGCAGAATAAGGTGGCCCTTGGAATATAAATGTTGTAGTACATATAGTGGGCAGCCCTAGGGACAGCAACGGGCGACGTGCCGCCGCGGTAGTGCGCCGGCGCCGCTCTCTGTGCCCGATACCGAGCTCTTGCTACATGCCGTTAGTTACAACACCACATGTATGAGAAACGGCTCGCGTGATACGCCGCGGCCTCCCTCGACACGTTCTCTTACTCAACGCCAAGAGAAAAAAAAACAACCTCTTGCGTGAGACGAAAATCAACAACGAGATAGACCATTCTCCAATCGGTTTAATTGGCTGGCATACGGGCCCGCACAATGCGGGCGGCCACTTGTTAGCGGCTCGGAATCCTCATAAATCCGCACCTGTTTAGGTGAGTGCGTGCATAACGGACAAAGGATGCGGTGACGTCTCGCTAACACGAAATCTTTATTGCGGCCCATTGCAGTTGTCATTGTGCGCGCACACCGCCCATTGTTAGCGTGACATAACGTGGCTCGTGCCCGGCTATCACCGGTGAAAAGCGTCGAAAAAATAAATAAACATCGCCCATTGAGAGACCAGTTGGTAAATAAAGCGGTGATTGGTATCGGTACGCAAACCCGTAATTTCATTCATAGTAATCTCGGCAATGGCGATTTGCGAAGTTAGTTTTGCGGGAGGCGGGCCGGAGATTAATTACATCGAGTGCGGGATGAAAAGGAAACCGGCGATCAGCTGATCTGTGATTGATGCGCCGCCGTCGCACCCCGCGGCCCATTCACTAACCAGTTTAGGACCGTTACTCGATAAAAATACCACACATGTTTACCGGCTGATTATATCATGTGTCAATTAAATATACTCTACTTCTGAGAAACACCGCTGCAAAGCAAATACGTCACCGCACGACTCGGTGCCCTTGACACTATTATGGGTTATCATTTACAAGTTTAACGACCAATACATTGACCTAAGAATTGATTAGCATAATTTTAATACGTAACAATTTTCTTCAAGGATTTCAAAATGCATTGAACAACGTCAATATGTTAAACCTGAACATTTATTAATTTTCCAAAATAAAATCGAGTAAGTAGTGACGTCACAAGCTCGATGGGAGGACTAAAGGAGATTAGAAGCGAGGGGCGCGGGTGGTCGAGGGTCGCCCCCTCAGCGCAACCACTGTATCTCGTATGAAAATCGAAACTCATTCCAAATTCACAACTCGAACAGGTGTTAGTTGTTAGATAACGCTGTTAGCAAACCAAATACAGGTTGGTGCAGGTTCCAGTTGATAGTGCGAATGAATGAATAAGTGCAACTGGAAGCAAGCCGAGGCGACCTCATTTGACTTGTATGCGTTTGAAATATGGCATTGTTTTGATATAGCGGTACCGTCACACCTCCGAGGTTCGATCTCTAACAGAAGTGAACAGGTTGGTAATGAAGCAAAATCGACTGAGACTTCGACATTTTATTTATAGAAATTTTATAAATGAAATAGCCTCAAATAAATAATCAATAATTTACCTCAGAGAGATAAACCTTGTTGGTAGTGGTACCTTTTGTAAAATTATTGAATACACATTTCATCTCATCTTCATGTAACAAATTAACAACTATCTCATCTCATTTAAGGATTTCATCATTTCATCACGTAGCATCGCATTAAGTGGGCTGTATTCTTTTATAAATATATACCTATATCACATATTATGCAGTGTTGACCCTTACAAATAGTAGGAAAATATCACAAAGGCAAATTCTTGATCAGTTAGTACGTAGATATAACGCATTATTAATAATTAGTTTCGAGTCGAGTCCGATTTTAAAAGCTCATGGTAACAGAGATCAGAGAGGCGGCCGGGGGTGTACTCCCCGCACTCCCCTTGGAAATATGTCGAAACCCACACGCCAGCGACTACATTAGCGTAATTATCCAATTATAGAAAGTCCGCGACATCACATTTCATTACTGTTAAGACGAAAGGTTGACGACACCTTATCAGTCGTGAATTGGATAGGTGACGTAAATATTTTTTGTCGTCACACCGATACTTTGCACGTCGTTTACATTTAATTGGAATGCGAGCGCTTTACGGGTTTAGTCATGACAATGAATTGATGTTGACCTCTATTGCGTGATTTTAGTGACGTGCTAGGACAACATTTTCTTAGTCTTGAGTAATATTATTAATATTATCTATATTTTCATGGCTGAAAATATAAAAATAGTGTGACTATAAATAAATATCAAAAGTAATCACATATAATAACCATTTATATTACCAATAATTATTGTTAATATAAATGGTTAATTTTAATATAAATAAAGCCTACTGCCATAAGCTTATTGTCTTAGTTATAATTTAAACTGGATATAGGACACAAACTTAAGTTAAAATTAAAATTCAAAACTAATAAATCAGTAGATAACGAAGAAAACGTGGAACGTGCGGCTCCCTCCCTTTGTGGCTGATTACGGAGCGAGGCAACGAAATAAGAATGAATTTTTAATGAACCACCCCTTGCCACCCCGCCCGCCCCCGAATGGTACGCACTTAGAAGATTAGTCCGAGAGCTTTCTAGTTAACTCACTAACTATGTTCTTCTACAACCTAGTATTTTGTTTTGTGAAATGACATTTTGTGAAGGTGCACAGAAATGTTGATTACAAAACATACAAGTTTTGTATGATAGCTTTTAATTGTTTTATGGCCCCATATACTTCGTAATAGTTTTAAGCTCTATGTTTGTAGGTAAATTGGAATAAACATAAATAGTAAACATAAATATTTCAAATTTTGATTGCCTTATTTGTAAAATATTGAATGTATGCTATTATTTATCTTTATTGTTATCTGTTTTATACGCTATAAAGTTATAATGCAATAAATACAAATAACAATAAAAAATATAAACATCTCAGTAACAAACAAAACAAGCTTAATGCAATGTCCAGTCCATAGTTTGGAAGTAAATCCGAAAAGTTGAGTAGAAGTTAGCGCAACCGCGGGACCGCAATAATGTTATAATATTTTTCGTCGTAAACAAGGCGACGCGACTACGTCACGGGCGCGACGTCACCCGTCTGCAGTTCAATGTCGACATCTATCGGTCATCAATCAGCGGGTGTCGCGACACCGCAGACGGGAATCCTTCATATTTATAGCTGGTAACATTTTGTGTATTTATTAAGGATAAGCCTCAATATAATTTTTACATCACTATGATAATTTTATAGGCAGTCATCTGTACAAAAACAGTTAAGCTCTTTACTTATGATATGAGCCGGAAGATATCAAATTCAATCGCAGTTTACTGATAAAATGCTAACATATTGACCGCTCAATTGATTGACCCCCGATAAACAATAGAATTTGTATTTTTTCTAACCCCGACACCAGAGGAGCTTTTGACACTAACACTGTTAAACAAATATTGCAATTCGATAAGTCGTCATCAAGGCGCTACGTCACAGGAGTGCTGACGTCACGGCTGTGTGCAGGATCGTTCAATGTCTGCGCCTATCGGCCATCAATCAACGCGTAGAGCCGCGATAGACCGTCCGGTAAATATTCGCTCTACAAACGACCCGCAAACACTCCGTACGTGCCGCAACAGAGTGAAAGAGATATCTTCCAATTTTTACGAGTATGCAGTTTGATTCACCGAAGTTTCCCTGCAAAACACTTTTGCGCACACTACATAGGCCTTCGTTTATCTGTCCTTTGTTTGCAACGATATCTACACAAGAAAGTTCGGAATATCCACTGGAAAAACGACAATGAACGTTAAACTAAATGTAATAGGTAGAATAAATAAAAAGGAAATTTCGCGTGAATTGGCAGCATGAAAAATAAAAAGCGCTTTAGCCGTACGCTAGACGCGGACGGGGCAATCAAAGGCCGTACGATAATTCCGCTGTAATCCACCTGTCAGCGATGCGCGCCTGTCACGCTCGAGCTCAACGCATCGCTCATTCAGTCGAGAAAGTCGATATCGAGAGGTGTCGATACGTTCGTGACTAGCGGGTGCAGGGAGCAAGGCCGCCGGTGTTTACACAAACTTCCGTCACGGCACTCACTTGTCACTCGCGAGCCGCACGTGTCTACGCAAATAATACAGCCCTCAGCTGACATTGTCCTACTTCGGGACGACTGCCCGCCGTCTAGACTTGAGATACGACCGATACGTTTGTTGCTAACGCACCGCATCCGTTACACCATAGCTATTTAGTGTCAACTTCCAACGAGATGGCCGATAGATTTCGCATGCTCTCCAACCAACTATTGCACATAACGTGCAATAGTTGTCCTAAAGATAAATAATTATACTCTTGTTATACATCTCTTTAATCTGTGAGAAAAAGTATCTCTAACGCCAATAAATAACAAACGTCCCAAATGATTTATGAACTAAACAGGAGATCAGAGAAGATTGTATTCTTGAATTTGAAAAGGGTGCACTGTCGGTTGGTGCGAGGGCTGCGGGGCGGCCGAGGGGTGCTTGCAGTGGGGTGGCCCCGACCCCCGGCGTTGCACAGTAGGCGCGTAGTAACTGCAATAACGGAGCAGTGAAAGTGTCGCGGGCGCTTCAACCGTCAATGGGCGAAGACGTACTCCCTTCGCCCCGCCGCGTCTTGTGCTCAAACTTGTAGTTAATAGTACGGTCCTCCCTATGCTGCAGCTCACACGTCACTTGCGAAACTAGTGTCAGCCCTTTCGGCGGAGGCACTCGCCCGATGATATGCAAACCGCGAGAAGGCCGCCGGACAACTGACGACGGCGACAAGCAAACAAACGAGCGGAACGAGCACGTCGTCATTATCTCGACTCATGAATGAAACGGAACGTAAATTGAAATGTATCGCGTGCCATAATCCGCGCGCATTAATCTCACTCAAACGCCGATCGTTGCGTAACATTGAACACGGCGACTCAAGTTCATTGATCCACTTAGTGTTCGCACTAAATGTGTCGTTGAATGTCAAAACATTATTACATAATTGCGTTTACATGCCGTCTGCGCACGCGCCTACGTACCGCAGGTCCCACTTCCGATCGGTGATCACTCGCCATACGTCATTATGTTTATTTATGAACTTATGATTATTAAATGACGTTTACATCATTGTGATATCGTTGACCGGCTGCCGTATAATAACAATATTCATTCATAAAGTGATTAATGGTTACTACCTACCAAATAGATTTGTAGTGTATTATTAATAGAGCTATTATCATAATTATAAACAAGATTTTACGCTATTTGATGCCGTAGTAAAAGATTATTTACAAACATTTGGCCTGAAATAAACGCGCTACAATATTTTTTTATTGCTTTTGCTTTATAAGAATTCTGTTATTACACGTCCTATACATTAGTATATCAAATTTTATTAGGTAGCTATAAATGGTTTACAATAAGTAATATATTTTATCTTCAAATGAAACAAGTATATATCCGAGACCAAGCCTGCATAGTTGAAAGAATTTCGTCTGACGGTAGCTGTGTGGGGAAGGCATTCGCGAACTTCAAGAATTATTATAGTTGTTTAACTTTCGCCGCGATCCGAACTTGACCGTCAAAACAAGATGCCAATAAAACACACTTACACAATGACGTAGATTTACATAAATTATTGGCGTCGGCGCGTCTCGTCCGGCTGTTTACGGATGCAATGTTTACACAGGCATCATACACGAAAGAGTTCGTTGACTCACATATTGTTTTATAGCCGGGGTACCCACGTACGCGTAATTGGGTCGTGGTGGCACTGAGGGCGCGGGCGGGGACATGCCAAGTATTTTTATTATTATCGCGTTCCCGATTTCTGTGCGAATGTGCGGATTTACGGCATTGATCAAAATAGATGGAGAAATGCGGTCGCCCAAACACTTCAACATTGTCACGTACGAGCATAGCATAGCAATTGCAAACCTATATTTACAAAACAAAACAATGTCACTCATTAACGGCGTTAAAATTAGAAATACATTGAGCGCGAAGATAAAAAAGCTTGTGACGTCACCAAGTCTCGTAGTACGCGCCGTAAATCATTCAAACACAAGAGATAAGCAAAAAAGGAAACACATGCCCAATGTCAGCATCGCACAATGATGATAAAAATAATAAACGTTTGCATTCAATTCGGTACACCTGACGTTCGTGTAGTTTTTTCTACACAGGTGCCGGCACGTCACACCGGGCGATGTCGATGCCCTATATTATTGTAGTGTCTTTCAAGTTCATTGAGTCACACAATGGGCATATAATTGGTCGTTAGCGTATGTCAAAACACGACCGGTACGGTTCATAGCGTTTTACATAATTAGTGTCGTTTGCATAAGCGATTATTATGCGTGTCTTCGCCGGTGACGTAGGCTATGGCTAATTCATTCGTTTGTTTATGAGTTTACTTTTACTCCACGTGGTGGATTGTTTACGACGCGTTAATTTAACTGTGTATGCGTAATAAACAAGCCATTACGAGATGTGGCTGCTAAGTGCAAGAACGCATGACGTGCATATGCCATTTTTTATTGCTAGATTCTCTTTCGTTGGGAGATAAGTGGTGCCTTACATTGATGAAGTAACATTTGCATTGTTGTTCTTACTGGTTTAATGGTTGGTTAGCTTTGAAACGGCTGAAATTAAATCTTTTATATCCGTCAATAAATGAGTAAGTAAGGTGTTCTATCATATTGATATCTTCAAACTCTATTTTTAAGTACAACCCCAAAAACATTAACCGACTCGTACTTCAACAAATTCTACATAATATAAGTAAATATGTACCCTCTTGTTGTAGTATATGTTTAGTTTTAGATCTAAAGTAAGTAACGAATCAGCGAAGTCATATATTATTTACTGATATGTAGAATTTGTTTAAGTTAGGATAGGTAGAGTTAGGCCGTGTAGATTCAGTAACTTGGCTCTTCATGAGATCTGATATATTTTTTATAGCGCAAACCTTATGTGGTCGTCTTGGCAACCATTATACATAAAGACATTTTAGATATAAATAAAATCTAAAGTATTGAGGCTATTCAGTTAAAACGTTGTATATTAACTACATAAGTGTATTATTGATATCATATTCCGAGTATATGGAATATCTAACATATTGGAAACCATATTCGAGTTCAAAAAACGACAAAACACTTCGAGAAAAGGCAGGTAGTACCCTTGCCCTCCGCTTGGCTCGTCTTGGCAGGGGCACACCCGTGCCTCCAGATATAGGCATACTGTGTGGAAAAGCTTGTGACCAGAAGCATTTTTTCAGTATTCTAAATTAAATTTTTTCAGTATTCTAAGTCTTCAGTATTATAAATGAAAATACTATGAATGTACGCAAAGGAAATATGCTACGTCATCAATACACTTCTGCAAATCATGATGAATTGATATTAGTAGGAATCATAGATAAAGTTTTGGCTACTACAATTTTACGGCTCAATGAACAAGAATGAATTGTTTGCAAAATTGTATAAGACATATAGGTCCAAACAGTTTATTTTCTTAGGTTGTCTAAGGTTTGAGTAGCCAGTATTTTTTGTTTTTGGCCTTTCGTTTGTGCTTGCTAGCGTAATCAGCCAGCAATCGTCGCTTTGGGCTTACCGACAAGGCCGTAGCCAATGCTGACCTTGCAAGAGACCTATACCTCATTGAATGAATTGAGAACTAACGAATATTCACTTTTATATTGCAAGACTTTTATACTGCTTTTTAGCTAAGATATTATTTTATAAATGTTTATCCCGGCTCTACCATTAAATAATTTTAAAAGAGAGAAATATATGCAATAATAGTTTAGTTACATAGCTTTTTATTTTTACACTGAGATTTAAAAAATATTACATATTAAGTCATATATATAATAGGTTAACGTTTGCAGTCACTATATTTGTTTACTCCTCTTTTAGCGGCGATTAATCGCAATTGAATTTTACTATTTGACACATTTCTCCTTATAATTAGGTATATGTTTTGTTTCGAATTATAATTTCAAGGGTAAACCTTTAAAGATAAATAATCATACATTTGAAATAACCGCTAGATTACTCCGAAATAATAAAGGGAACTGAAACATCAAATGCTAGCTACGATGGGTTATACGGGTTTAGGTGTCGGTTGTAGTCATAGCTGCCACCGTTGCATAGAGGCATGCTCGTGACTGCAACAAGTTGAATGCATCTATCCGGTACCCCTGCAACCCCCTTCCCTAAAACGTGTACCAAACCTAGGCAGTTTGTTTACGCGCCCGCTTTAAGTCTAGGTCGTTAGGTTCCAATAGGAATTCGAGTGTAAAGTCTATTTGTGTTACTGAATAACGGTTTGATGGTTGATCTATTATTTATTGTATTTTAGTAGGTTCATATTATGCCATGAGTAGTTGTAAATTTCTTTTGAAAATTACATGTAGGTATATCAGGGAAACAGTCTTGAAGGCATCCAGTCTTGTACTATGTTACAGTTTTGTTAAGACCGGTACTAGAATTACTAGGTTGATATTATTATGTAATAGATAAATATCAGCTGTTGGTAACACTACTATGAGCAATTTCCTGATCAAATGTATTGTTTGATTTTAATGTATTATACATCTTCCATGTATTTATACCTATTATTAAATTCGGATAAGTACATTAATTTTATTTATCTAATCGAAGTCTATTGATACCTTGGCATTTTCGCATATACGCACGACAATATAAATCGTATTACGATCTTATAGAATTGCACATGTATAACAATAACTGATTATTGCGTTATAATAAATGTAAGTGTATCAATCATCAAATTTTTGGGACTTATGATTAATCTTTGTTCTTTAACATTTAAGAGCTTCGGTGGCGCAATGGTGCGGACTATCGCCTTCCTGCCGGGAGGGCTGAGGTTCAAATCCCGACACGTACCAATGTGTATTCGAATTTTCGAAAATATATATACGTTATCCGACGCTCTTACGGTGAAGGAAAACATCGTGAGGAAACCTTCATGCACGCTTGCGAAGAGATTCAAAGGTTGTGTGTGAAGTCGTCCAATCCGCACTGGGCCCGCGTGGATGACTAAGGCCTAGTCACCCTATACGGGTAGGCTCGTGCCCCTCGGTAGGGACGTTTAATGAGCTGATGATGAACATTCTACAAATACATGATATATCAAATATAACGTGTAAAGTAAAATATTGTGTTTATACAGGACTATGGTGTGGCGACTTATGTGGGTTATGGATAGGTGTAAAAATAAATTATAAGTACTCTTATATACCGACGCAAAATGACTATACGATTTTAGATATTTGATCCACTTAGACAAGAATGAAAAAAGAAAATGTAGCTTTAATGTCAATCACAGTCCTTTGTTCAATTATTTCGTAAAGCATAGGCTAACATAATCTCGCTTTGCTTGGACGCTCTTCACATGACCTAATCGGGCTAGCTTCTAATTCCCTCTCGTGTGTCGATAATAGAGCGATCTACTAGAAAAAAACGAGTGGAGAGGACTCGCCATTGGCGATCCGGAGCGAGGAGTAAATCTCAATAAGAGCCGAGAGGCGGCTGGGCGGGGCGCCCCCAGCCGTTGCCATGGCGACGCGCCCCTCGCCACCAGGAAAACGAACACCGTTCGCATACCCGATCATTTGATTCTCCCAACTTCTCATATCGAATGCTAAAAAGTGTAGAGCGCGCCGTACGAGTCGTCCACGACAGTCAGCTATACAAGCAATGTAGAAAGTAAAGTGTTCAGTGCAGCGGTGGCGAGGCGACTCGATAATTAATGTGGAGTCGGTCGGGCCGAGCGAGCGGGCGCCGGCAGCCTCGGCGCGCCGACAAAAAACCCGCTCTGGCACAAAAACACCAGCCGCTAGAGTGGGACGGCGCCGCGAGTGCGACAGAGACCGCTGCACGTACGTATTTCTGTGACGAGTTCTCGCTCGCCTCGAGCGTCGCAGTTATCGAGATTCGAGGCGAACACCGCGCTTTGATTTAAAACCCCGCCGAATGCGCCCTTCTATCTATCACATGGCGTTTGACAGGTCGCCGGAAACGCGCTGAGCTGTCAGATTCGAAAAAAGGCGCGCGGTTACACCAACAACAATAACAATCGGGAAACTAGGAAAAAAATACGAAATAAACGCTGTATGACGAGTACATATGTATTAGAATACTGAACAAACTTGTAATATACAAATTACTTATCGAAAACATGTTAGGTAGTATAGTTTAACAATAGGTTACCACTGTTTCACATTTTATAAAATGAAGCTTACACAACTTTGCCAAAGGGAATACTTATTTAACACAGTTTAGAAAGAATCTACCCACTTTTATCACGTAGCCAAAGTGTAAAATGAAAGATGTACTTCATTCACATATCAAGTGGAATTGAAAGAAATTCGTTTAAGTTAGTCGAAAAGCATTATCTATGCTTGAGATCACTTATGTAAAGCTAAGTCGAAGTCAGACTATCAAAAAAGTTGTGAAATTTAAAACTCTCAAAACAAACTTTAGTTCAAATTATTGCAGAAATACATCAGAAATCATCTTTCTACTATTACATACAAATACCTACACTATCACAATAATGTTTCATTTCAAAGAACCTACCGACGTTCAAACCAAAAAAATTTTACAAGTGTCGCTAAAGCAAACTCATCGAAAGTCAGAAAAACTGTTAATAACTCTTCATAACTGCTAACGTGACTGAATTTCGATTTACAATACCTTGTACCTTCGTAAGAAAGTCAACGAATTCTGATGAAAAACCCAGATCGAGAACACAAGTTGAAATTCGTCGAACACACAATCACGTATATTGAGGAACACATCGAAGCACATGAACGCTGAACTCACCTGGAAATCACTCCACATTTTCATGGGGATACACCATAGTTCCGATACGAAAACATCACACGATCACGATAACAAACTGTCAAATGTGTCACAGCACCGTCACTGTCACAAGCGAGCAGAGTGGAAGCCGATCGCTGACTGGCGCGAGCGAGTGGCGGCCGGGCGCTTACGGCATTCGGGCTCGGAGCACATTCGGCCGCGCTCGGGCGCCGCTCGGGGCCTCTCGGCTGTGCTCGCTGTCGGCCCACCTGCGACTCGCTTCCACGAACAACAAAACCGAACCGAGTCCGCTCGCCCGCCACAATGCCTGCTGGCTGCCCGTCCCTTGGAAATACCCTGTTTCAGCTCACTTTTTACGAGCCTGCTGGCTGCACTCGCTAATATAATGCTACTTGTATCCTGATATCAATTCGTTTTACAAATTTGAAGCAAATAATACAGATCTTAATGAATGATATCACTGTATTTCCTAAATTCTGCTGAATGTCACAAAGGAATAAAAAAAAAACGATACAAAACTAACAGTAGGATTTTACGTTGCTTTTTAATATCGATCATTTTTATTGATAAAAGCAATGTAGTGACAATATTGTAATATATTATCATCAGTCACCATATCGAAGTCTAAGATAGCGACACAGTATCTTGTGCGTGTTTCTGATAACACGATCGTGCTCGAAATCTGAGTCGTAGTACTCGCACATAAAGAGCTCAAGTTTTCAGTTAGCTGATAACAGAAAGTGACAAATAAAAAAGCTTTCTGAACAAAGTTTTGAGTGCGGCGCGCTACGACCCGCGTAGCAGGAAGTTCGTAGCTGTAAAACTTCGTAGCGCTCTCGTAGCGTGAAAGTTTTGATTTCAACGATTTGCGTTGCGGCGACGAGAGGGCCGCGAAGCCAAACTAGTTCGCCTCCCGGCGGGCACGTGCTTTCCAACACGCGTCCGCTTGCGCGCTCGCTCGTTGGGGCCCTATGCGCCGCGCGATGTACACCTCACAAAACGATGCGTCACCGTACACCCGGCCCCAGATTTATCTGTTCGTTTATCTCTCACGAGAGTGCGCCACTTGGCTGTCGAGCGACTACGCCCTTACCGTGTTTAGGTGCGTTTCGCAAATCACATCTCTACAAAAGAACGGCTCACAGATCGAGTTCCATGCCGCGCGTTGTTCCCTCGGCGTGGCGTATTGCCGCTTGCACCGCAGCAATGGGGCGTATGTCGATCGATACTGTTGCCCAATGGCGCTCTCGGAAAAATCGTTCAGCGGTAATTTTAAAACTGTCTACCCCATAAGTAGTGAACGAAAATGCTAAACTGAAAATACAGCGGCGACAATTAAACTTGTTTTTGTTATTGCAAGATGGTGAAGCGAAATTGCGCTTATCGGCATGAGTAAGCATGTTCGCGCTCACGGAGCGAGCGTTAAAATAAATGCGGACTTCGTATGCATGGGTTTTGTCCTGGATGACACTTGAAATGCAGTGTTATCGTGCGCAGCAAGACTGCCGCCATTAATAAATTATTACAATACTTTAGCGATCGGATATGAATATAATATTTTGGGGCTTACTTATTTTGGGGATTTGAGACTTAAATATTGCGTCACTGAAAAAATGTAAACAATAACAAAATCTACTTGTTGTATTCATAACTTATACTTACAAGCATGCGTTAATTATCTTATCATAACAAATATGAATATAACAATAGATAGCAAATCTTAAACAGGATATAGATACCTAGGAAAAATGAGCAGAAATATCAAAGTTCTGTTGTAATAAATTCCTCAACTGCAAAAAATCGTCATTTCACATACCTGCCACTAGCGGGAATGAAACCTACATCCATTGATTCAAACCGCTGACGACTAAGTTTGGCATATTGCATCTTTAAGCACCATCGTAGTTTTAATTACCGGTCTGGCTCATTTATATAACATATAGCTTTTGCCCGCGGCTTCGCCCGCGTTAAATTCGGGATGACAAATTTAGATAAAGTAGCCTTAAACCTATTCTAGGTTATCTACTATCAACCTACCAAGTTTCAATAAAATCCGGTCAGCAGTTTAGGCGTGAAAGCGTAACAAACAGACAGACAGACAGACAGAGATACTTTCACATTTATAATATTAGTATGGATTTTATGACCAGAACTTTACCATATGTTCGGTGCTGTTTCTGCATGGGTTTTTAAGACGCCCCAGATTAAAATCGAAGTCCAGTCAAGAATACACCCCGTACTTCTCTCTCTTTCTCTATACCCTCTTACACATTTTACTGCTAGACACAGGTCTCCTCGTTTTCTCAAATTAGTAAAGAGTGGTTAAAACAATATTGTATGTACTATAACCCTTTTTTCATTATCGAAAACTGTCAATCGAATAAACAATAGTTTCTACAGAACAGGCGATGCAAATATTATTAACAAGAATAAAAAGCAACATTTTAAAAAGAGACATGTACTTACAACATTTAAAAGCGCAAGGTGTGATGTGCGCATGAGTCGACGTTGCGAGAGTCCATATTCAGACTGGCATTACAACCTTACTGCCTTTACAATAAGATATAAAATCGTGAATAAGATCTTACAGAGTACTTAAAGGAATAATATTTCGCGCCGTTTGCGCTTTGGATGCTAGCTGATGCACCGTTTGGTGTCTTCTTACAATAAACGGTCCTATAGTCATATTAAATACATAGGGTGAATAAATAAACAACTTAGCGTCTACAAAATAGAGTTCAATTTGCGATCATTTTATTAATAAATACCAACTTACTATCAAATAAGGGCACACATATTCCTATGTGTAAGTGATTAGAAGATTTTTTTTTAATTTTATTCATAAAATAATAGTATTTTTTACATCTCGCAATTCATATTTCAAGATAAGGTTTGTAGGATCGATTGTGTATTATATTCTATGTACTTGAAATATACTACTTTATTCGGAATTAAAAAGAACTCCATTCCAAATCCCATAAGTAATTTGATGCGTTAAAACACAAAGATATAAATATTTTATTAACTACAAATAGACAACTTGTGGGAAATTATTATCTACCGAGTCAAGCTGAAGTGGACTTGGTCAGGTTTGTTCTTAAAATAGATTTGCTTTCAAATTGTAGGTAAAACATAATATCTAAGAATCGTACTCCAGTCTTTTGTATCTTGTGAACTAACCTTCCTAAGTCGAAGTATAATGAAGCCGTGGCCGATCTCGTATATTGCAGAACCGATATCCGTTGGAACAGTCAAACTCAGCAAGAGTAGAGGACACCCGCCGGCCCACTGGCACAAGGCACCCGGCAAACATTTAAATTTATTGTTTTCTTGTAATAATAAATATCCACTGACATTCACACAGCGCCATCTAGCCCCAAATTCAGCGAGGAGCTTATTGTATGGGTACTAAACAAGGAATATACATGTGTACATATTTATTATAGTGTGTACTTTTTTGCAAATACATAATATACATAGAAAAACTAAACAGACCTATATAAATAGACATGTTCATGCACAAATGTTTGTACTGCCCGGGGATCAAACCTGAAACCCTTTATTTGTTCAGGCTTCTTCAACATCTCTTCGAGAGCTTTACTTCTTATTACTTCTTAAAACATGCAATGAACAGCACTACTGGAAACAAGTGTTGTAGGTCCAATCATAATCCGATATCGTAGCCTTTACTAGGACCACCTACAACTTAGCGTCTACAAAAGACGAAAGTAGACTCGATACTGAGTCGTCTAGGTACCACCGCAGTGCCAGATATCGTCCCGTGGAATAGAAGTGTTATGCACTTTTGTGAAATTACCGGGTATGGGAGACCTAATATCTGGTGATGGGCGCAGTGCGGCATTGATGGAGGCCCAATCTCTCTATAGATATGCAAAGGTATGCGCCCTGCCGTGAGACGTTATAGGTTGATGATATGAAGTCAATTAATATACCTTGGTCTTGCGAGCTAGTTGAAGTTGACTTTTTGAAAGTTTTCTCTGAGAAGCTAGATATAATCAGGCATATGGGTAAAAATTGTAAATTACTCGTAAAATGGGTTGTCTTTTCTCTCTCGATCCTCACAAAAAATATTTTTAAGATAAAGTACCATTGCCAAATATTAAAATAGACAAACTAGCAAGCAAGAATTATAAAAATTTTTTACGATCTCTTCTTAACTTTCTTCTTGCATCGGTAAGGAACCCAAAATGCAAACATGCAATGATTGTCAATACACCCATTAATGACTTTAACACGTGGTTAGAGTTCTTTGTATCTATTATTAGTAGATATACACGTGTTAGCAATACATAATGTACCATGGGGCTTAAAATCGATACTTACGAGGATCATTTTAGTAATACTAGCTATGCCAGCGGCTTCGCTCGCGTTATATACTCCATACAAACTTCCAACACTCGTTCCATTTTAGGTAAGTGGGGGGTTAGAATGACACAAACCTTATTCCTTCAACTATCTTCACATAATAAATTACGTCTAATTATCTTTTCGTTTGGCCGTGAAAGATGGACAAACAGACATACTTAATTATCATAACAGGATTATCAAAATGGTTATTTATTTACAATATTATAGAAGGGTTCGATCTTTACCTGGTTAAATTAAATCTGCTGGCTGCCCGATAACTGCAAGGTCACCGAAACATTGGGTGAAAATAAAAAATATATTGAAAATAAGTTTTTATATCATAACACGTTTTAAACCGAAAAATTGGTTTTGATTGAATTGATTGAAATTTGTATAGATTTGTTTGTTTTTATGAAAATTACGATTAAAAGTTATTTTATTCATATGATAACATTTCATTATTATCGGCAGCTCAAATATTTTATAAAAAAGATGCCAAAAGAGTCAGATTAGCACCCATAAATCATAACCTCTGGACCAAAAGCTTGGAATTCAGATCACTAAATAAGATGAACAAAAAACGAATTAATTACCCTACAAAATGAAAAGCTCAGGCAAATTTTAAATACCTTCTCATAGTTTCAATGCTATTGCTCAATAGTTTCCGTTATGTAGAAGCTCTTGGAAGCAACTTTAGTTTCGGCTGATATACCTATATTCTCTTAAAATTGGTTTTAGGGGAAGCCATTGCGGTGTTTAATAATATCGTTAGATGGCAGTTTATAATAACTAGCTTAAATAAAGCAAATTATTTTTTAACACCCGTGTATCTATCTACTTGGACCCTTCTGAACAACTAAACCTTTGGCAATCAGCTTCAGGAATTGGACCAATGCAGCTTCGCATGTTATAGTTTTAAACTCTTCATCATCAATGGATTGGAATTGAATCAACAATAGTCTGTAGGGTTTTCTATAATTCCATTTATTATGGCATTCTAGCAGAACTCACCGAATGGTAAGGCACAGAAGAGCGCTTTGTTTTTTGGATGGACTTGACACTGTTGGCCGCTGGTGGTCTTCACAGCTTCGCCGGGGTGAATACAAAAGAGGGTTGAGCGTTGTTGGTATAGTTTAAACATTTATCAGGTAGAGTTGACCGGATTGCTCTTTCTTTAGGTTTTACACTAAAATTATAAAAAAACACTGTATATGTATAGTACCATAACATGATCCCAATAATACATAAATAGAGCAATCGAATTCAGACTGTTTTCAGGCATCCACGTTCATTTTGTATTTTGTGATTCACTGCGCACCAGAACGAGCCTTGTTACGGTGGAATATGTTTTAGTTTAACTTGGTCCGTTTGTTATAGAGACCGTAGCAACAAACGAGCCATGGACATCGTTAATGGAAAAGGGCTCTTAACAGTAAATACTAAAAGTAAAATTTGGAAGGTTCGCGATACGTTATTTCCAATAAAAGCACCTAATTCATTACAAAATTGCAAATTCCTGAAAAGTGTGATTATTTACTGGACGGTTTCACAATATTTTCGTCATTAACGCAATGATAATAAGTTTCATTTTGCTGCCATCGCGGCTGCTGTGCATCACGGCCTTTGTTCTGCGGACTGCATTGATTTATTTTCAATAAAATAACTTTGCCAATGTGTTTTTAATTACTAAAAGCATAATGGTACTTGACAAAACTTAATCTAGGAATAGCTCATATAGAAAATATGTTCATAAACCTAGTTAGAGTATTGGTAATTTGGTAAATCGTTCGCTTGAGTCAGAACACGTCTTGTTTAGGTGAGATTTTAAAAAAATCTTCTAGGAAATTATATCTCTCCTTCTTCAACCTGTTGCAGTCCCTGCTGGACATAGGTCTCCCCTAATAGCGCCAGATATCCCAGTCCTCCGATTTCCGATACTACCTGTATCAAGCTTGTTGAAGGTTTTCCTACAGCAGTAACTTACAAGCCGCTATAATGTACACTTCAATAATTTATTCTTCTTTTAACCATGTACTTAGATGCAACCAAATTGATAAATAAACTTCTTACCTTGGTGTCAAAACTCTCTCTTATCTACCTACCGCAGTCCAATACTGGACATATTTAAATACCAAAGTAAATAAAATTTTATGTGAAAATAATTGATCCAATTATATTTTAACAAGAAATCAAAATATTCTTAGCGATTCCAATCGTCATACACGTCACCGCGCCCATACCAAAGCAAATGTTAGAAGTCATTAATATCAAGTCATCAGTGATAGCGATCATTGGCGTAATGGACGATTGCGGTTCAATGCTAACGTACCTGATAATGGATTTGTAAATTTGTAGAAATTTTGTAAAGTATTACCATTGTTAAAAAGTAAAAATCATACGTGTTTATAATATCCATTCAAAGTTACCTATACATTTTAAGTTTACAATAAAGAATTAAAAAATAAAGATGACGTCGGAGAGCCGATGTGATGGTAAATCCGCCTGCCCCTTGGAGGTGTAGTGTTAAAGGAAATCAATAGTAAGTAGTTAAGATATTACAATATTTTGAAGACAAAGAGTTATAGATCTTCTTATTAACCCTAGATAGATAACCATATTTCACTATACACTAAAGATAACCATACGTCGAATCGACGTGCACTTGTTTGAGTAAGCATATTTTGGTTTTAGTGTAAACTAGATTTAAAATTTTAATGTTATGTGTTAATGTATGTAGTAGTATGCCGGGTAAATAAAAAATCATTAGTATTTATCAACATTTTTATTGAAAAAAAAATAAGGAACAAAATAAGGAACTTCCGATTTTAAGAAACTGAAACGTAAGGAATCTCTTCGTCAGACTTATAATTTAACAATAAAACTTTTCAAATTGAAGTTTTTGTAATCTTTTTAATATCACAAACCTAAATAAATATAAATCTTTAGTAGAACTTGTGTTCTCCACAAATGGGATTTTTGCAGCTATTGCAAATTGTTTTCTTTATTTCTAATTTTTGATGGATAAAAGGCATATTATTTTCTTTTCATAGGCTCAAGTATGCCATCAGCTTTTTGGGAGGTTCAGCTTGTCTTTTTGGTAACAAACCCCTTTTTTTTAAATATGCTGCTGCCTCGTCTTCATTCATGCGGTCATCAAACTTCTGCTGAGTTTTTTTGTTTTATAAAGTATCTACATCCCAGTGGACAGCGGCAGATGACACTGCTTGTTGTCAGTTCTGCCTTTAGTAGCCGTTCAGCGATTATCATTTTTGCCTCTGAGAATTTATGCAGTGGCATAAAAGTAGAACTCATCATACCTGGCGAAGCAATCTCAAGAATTTCAAGGTTATTCAGACACATCTTCAGAAATAGTCACCTCATGGTCTTCAGTATCACTTTATACTTCGTCTTCAAGTGAACTATCTTCGAATTCACTGTCTGACCCTAAATTCATGATTTTTGGACGTTATTATATTCTCCTGATCGTAGCCTATTAAAAGTAAAAATACAAATTAAAAATATTTCAAATTAGTGTTTGGAACTTGTTTTGAAGTAAATAATTATTGTGATATATTATATAATGGATAATGTGCTTTATCGTCTAGAAAAAATCAGGCACTAAACATGAAATAAAAATATTTCAGGTTTTCCGGTTGCAGCAAATAAAAATAAAATTGGAAGGAAATTTACTTATTAAATGTTTATAATTTTTTTTAAGTTAAAAAAATATCAAAACAAATTAAAAATATCAAAAAAATAAATCAAAAATATTCATTTACCTTTAAATATCGTTTTACTATAGCCAGTGTCCAGGGACTCCTTTTAAGTATATTATAGATACTTGTAACAGGTAATATAAATATGTGCAATATTCTCAACAAAGTCGCAATTACATATATTCCCACAAGACAAAAAACTGTCTCTAAAGATAACCAGACGTCTTTTCGACGTACAGTAGGTAAATATCTACGAAAGTATTGTACTTACCGAAGCGATAAAGGGTGAGTCCTGCAAGCTCCGACGGCCTACTGAGTGGGCAGGAACGGCCAGTTTAGGAACGAGAAAAACAAGTGAGATATATCGATTTTTAAAAATCGAATACGTCGATTCGACGTAGGTTATCTATCTAGGGTTAAATAAAGAAAGCATATGTGAGAAAACAATATTAAATCTATTGCTTGCGGAAGCGGTTGTAAAAAATTCTAACACATTTTACAGATACATTTCTTAATGAACCTAAGTTTCTGGTAATTTCAGAATGACCGATAAATTCTTACAGACATGAATCGTTGTTCTATTGAAGCAATAAAAACGAATCGTATGATATTCATTTTCACGCAACTTTAATTTTGTGTCGCACCATTTAATGTATGTGTAATAGCACAGCCTAAGACATCAATTTCTTACTCTTTTTGCCCTTATAAACATAGGGCTAGATTTTAAAGAAAATATATCAATGCTATGATTACAATTTATATTGGTTCTGTGTGTTTAACTAATTACGGTCAAGTGATAATTAGTTAATTGGTTAATATAGTTAATGTTGTTATCTTATTGACAGCTAACGAATGCGGAGCTGCACAAGCATTGGTTAGCGACATTCGGAACTATAATCAAATACCAAAACATTAAAAATTGCAAGTATTCATTGTGTATTAAGGTGTTATAGTTGGGAAGTCATCTGCTGCAGCAAAGATTCCGGCTTTGATCCCATGCAATAAAAAGTATGCATGGAGCTGTCCTTTTGTATTGGACATTTAGACTGCGTGTTATTAAAATAAAACTATAAAATTAAGCACTGTTCAAACTCTTTTAACGTAACCTCTTGATAATCAATTATCATCATCATCAATGATATCGTACATATAATTTCGAAAATTCGAAAACATATTGGTACATGGCAGGATTTGAACCTCAGCCTTCCCGGTACGAGGGCAACAGTCCACACCATTGAGCCACTGACGCTCTTTAATCAAATATACAACAATTGAATCCTTTTTTTATTAAACAGGCATTAATTAACCGATTGTTAATAGCCTCAAAACGTGACAGCATGTGGAATTGGAAATAGACCTAAAGAGTGCTATTTTTTTAAATATATACTAACTTAAAAATATCTGTTACTAGGAACAGGAGTACTCTAAAGAAATTTAATATTTTATAATATTTATGAAACATATTATGGAAATACCTGACCACCTGGTTAATAGGACGACCAGAAATCGGTCCTCGTGGAGATCATTGGGGTGAGCTAAGCAAAGAAACTAATTAAAATTAAAATATACCTTATAAATTTCAGCGACCCTATAAATTTGATGGAAAATCAAACCCATTAAATTTTGAATTCGGCATAGGTATATCTTGTTGAGGTATACGAGGCATTTACAATGTAGCCGATTTGTAGAAGCAAATTCAAGGCAACCGTACTGTTGAAAATTATACAGTTTTGATTTTTAACATAGGCGCAATATTTATCTACTCACACCATTGATATGGTAACCCTAAGTTTCAAAGACTCACACGAAACAAAAAAAAATCAAGGGGCTCATTAAAAAACTTATTATTTGAGACCAAATGCACAGGTTACAGTTCAGCTTAATTATTCGTCCTATTATTTTATTATGTGACATATCCGCCCGAATAATATTTTTATTAATAAAAATAATTTAATAAGCAGTTTAGTAAACCGTCTATCGTTGTCGCGGTGCATTCGAGCAGAATTATTTTTTCAAATTAGTGTTTGGAACTTGTTTTGAAGTAAATAATTATTGTGATATATTATATAATGGATAATGTGCTTTATCGTCTAGAAAATTTCAGGCACTAAACATGAAATAAAAATATTTCAGGTTTTCCGGTTGCAGCAAATAAAAATAAAATTGGAAGGAAATTTACTTATTAAATGTTTATATATTTTTTTAAGTTATATATTATATTTTGTTCTATTACTGGCAACATGACAGTCAAGAGCTGAGGAGGACACTAATCAACACTAATCAACGCGATGGCGGCGGCTGACGAGGCGACATGTGGGAATTAAGATCTCGCACATGTGCCTCGGAACATTTGACCGCTTGATCGCCAGTTTTTAACGGGTGCTCATCCCCGTATACGCTTTAGCTTTATTAATTAAGAACGTAAAAAAATAAGCTTTAAACTCGTATGTATGTCTCTCTCTCTCTCTCTTCAACCTATCGCAGTCTACTGCTGGAGATAGATCTCCCTCATTTTATGCCAGATATTCCGGTCCTCCGCTTTCCCCATCCAGCCTCCACCAGCGACCTTTCGCAAGTCGTCGATCCATCGGGCCGGAGGGCGTCCTACGCTACGCTTGCCGAGACGCATGTATGTAATACAAAAAACATTTAAAAAGCTTTTGTGCTTTTTATTCTTTTATTTATTTTAATTATAAACGATAATCATTTTAAAATGGCATCATAATCATCGGCCTGTACCATACCACTTCAAGATTGGGTCACAAAGCAAAATCAACCCTGATTGGTGGCTGTTAATTATGAGACAGTTACGGCGACCGACAGCTTGACGGGCTCTTCAAAGTACCGGAATCATCTTTATTTCCAGATAACCTAGTGTTATTTTAAAGGTCACCCTTTAAAATATATTTTTTGCAGGCATATCAGCAAATTTTTTTTATTTGAACTCTAAGCTCTTCTTCAAAATAATCCATGATAAAACAACCAAATTGGTTGCAGTTTCAGCCTAGGCGTAGCAATATTCATTCACACACTGAAATGTCGACGTACGTTTTCATGAAAACCAGACAATGCAGACTCAAAGAAGGCTTTGTTTCATGAAAACATTGTGGAATTGGCCCACTACAGCCGAGAGAGGTTGGAAAAACGTGCCATTGTCTGTAAACGATTCGAACCTTGAACCTGCAGCCTGCGCTCAACTCTGACCTTACGCCACTGCGAACCACTGTAAATCCACAAACAGGTGTTTGCAGTTTGTGAGCTTTTTTTACATTGGGACGTGAATGCATAGTTTACAACTTACTCGTACTTGCTCGTCTACTCTAGTATAGTGTTTGATATAATTTTATGAATAAACGCTGTGGTGATTGGTTTTTATTATGAAATGTTTCTTTTTTGGTGGAGGCAGCATTAAAAGGAAATACCTATTTATATTGTAGATTTTCCAAAGGGCTAAAAATTAGCTTTATACCAAATAATTTCATGTGTTGGTCAACACGCTTATAGTCCTACTGCAGGGTATGCACCGCTTTCTCATACAGCATTCTAGGGAGTGCTTTGGCCACTTATGGCCACCCGAGCCCATAGCGGATTGGTGGGTGCTCCCGATCCCGACTATTATCCATACATAATAAACTGGACCATGGACAAATACTTGCCTTCTGGAGCACGGATGGACTCAAGATGATATGATATGATTAACATCTTATATTGCTATTTTTAAGAAATATACCAAATGTTTCAAATAAATATGTTTTTTCTTTTTTTCTACTAGTCCTTTAAGAACTCATCAAAGGATACAATCTTCAAGTAGCCTTAAATTAACGCAAATATACGTGTTCTTTGATGCTAAGTATAAATTTTCAAAGTGGGAGCACTTTTTGCGTTTTAAATCTGGTAGGATTTATCCATACTTGATGGAGCTGGAAAGAGATGAATAGATTGAATGAATTATGTCTCAGAGCAGTTAGCATTATTTTAAACTTATATATATTATTTTAATTGTGGATAACACGGTTTTCACAACAGAAATGACTCTTCTTTATTTTAATTACTTGATTAACAGTTTATGTATTAATCTGTTAATCAAGTAATAAAAATATTGATATATGTTAAATATATCAATATTTTAAATAAATTCAGTCCGCTAAGACTAAAAGCTCTCGCCGATTCACGGTAAAGCTATCAGTGGCCAAACACTGAAGTCAGTTAACAAACAAATACATACCTTCATCACGAAAATGGGCTTTTGACCACGCAGTTATTCTCTTCATAGCTGTTGGTAGAGATAGGGTTTTTACAATAGAAAAAGTGAAACCCTTAATCTATTTATGTATCACTAAATTGTAACTTACCCCTGCCTCCATTCAAATAATCCTACCTACCCAACTTTAACGTTATTATTGTTGTAACGTAGAAAAATGAAAAACATATTTCTTGAAATTGACCTTTCTATATGATATCTACTATTAATAGTCATCTTCAATGGAAATAAAGTAAATCTAAGGTAAATCTAGAAATGTTCACTGCTGAAGGGAATTACAAGAAATCGTGAGTGCTTGAATTCTGCGAAACGATTAATTGCAATATTCTCCTTAATTATATCAATTTACAGAAAAGAAGCGAAGGTATCATTTATTTAAATGTGAAAAAAGAATGTACTAATTAACAGTGATATAAAATCACCAAGTCTTATAATACTTTGATACTAGACTTTTAGAACGTAAAGAACAACACAATTAAGAGTACTTGAGAATTGTTACATGATTATATTGAGGTGATATGACAATTGAATTATGTAACCTATTTCCTAGCGTTAAAAGAGTTTTTACCTTATCTTGATGTGAACAAGGACTTTGGGCTTTTCCTGGATATTATATAAATCAATCAATATAAAAACCTAGTTTAAATGACATTAGGCAAACCACATAGTGCGAAGAACCTTGCACATGGGGCCGAAAGCTTACCAAGTTACGTCCGCGCAACGGAATAATAAATATAGATCAGCCTAGAAGCATGTGGACCGGTGATCCGTGGGCACAGATTTCCCAATACAGGAGATGGGGCAAGCCGCGTTTTTAAGTGCGACAAATGTAAGCTCAACGAGCATACACTGGCTGCCAGTTTACGCTCTGTGAGACGAGTCAAGACGCACGAATATTAGAAGAAATTACCGTTTTTGCCCAAAATGCGATCCTGTGCAATTGTAACATGCCATCATTGCAATGAATCAGTAAATTTACCAAGAAATATAATAACTTTTCACAGGTAAGAACCAAAAAGAAATTGCGACACTGGGACTGCCTATAAACTTGGCGGCTTGTCCATTCTAATTGTATATTCGGATGTCTGTGTCCGTGGGTGTACCCCAGTCTACCATAATACAGATTACAAAATTTCATTTTTAATGAAATAATTTCAAGTCATAAAACGACCCAATTAGCACAATTTGATTTTTTTTGAATTAAGGCCCAGTCTTTATTCGCGTTATCGGCACGTACTTAGTCTCTTTTATCCTTAAACATGTATACCTAGCCCCTCATGAGGCCCAAGTCGTTGTTTGAGTTTCACTTATGCCTTTAGGGTCGTTGCGTTGGTCGTTGGGTTGAGAGCCATTTGCTCACGTCACTAGTGAAGCTGTGAATGCCATTGAAATGAAATGAAAATATATTTATTCAATTTGGGTCTATAAATAACACAATAAATGAATATCAAATTTGGTTCTACCACTGGTTCGGACTGTTGTTGTCCACTGAGAAGAATCCAGCAAGAAACTAAGCAGTCACTCCTTTCAAAAATGTTTGTGCTTTTCAATATTTAATCTATAAACGTATTAAGTATTTATCTAATCAAAGTTCCCTTGATACAATCCCAATAAGAAAATATTCAAATTAAATTGCATTAAATTCGCGGCCAATGAAGAAAAGTCCATCCGAAAAATGTAAACCTTTATTTATGAGCTCCAGTTGACACTTATCGACAGGATGGTAGTCTAATTGGTAACTTATTTTATAAATATAAGCCTGTGCGAACTAGTGTGGGTACATTCTCGTGTCCACAGTGCGTCGGTGCTAAGTCCACACGTGACGTCACGTGACGCATCTCACGTGAGCGCCGCAGCCTCGTGGGACGAGGCACACTCGGGAGGCTGCGGATTGGTGTCTAGAAATATTCTTTTGTGACGTTTAACCCTGGTTTACTCACTAGTACGAAAAAGTAGTGCTTAGTGACATTATATCACATCGCCATTTAGCCCCAAATTAGGTAATGAGCTTGTACAAAGGGCAAATAACCCATAAACTTATTTATAAAACACTTTTTTATTTAACTAAGAAACCACCTAACCAAACCACCTAAGACATCAAACAGATGCGTCCATGCACACATATATCGGTAGGTGTTGGCGGCTCGAACCCGGAACCCTTGGTAGCTGACACATGAAACATTAAACCAAATGAGTCTTCAAACAAATCCACTATATCCTATACCCGGTAATTACAATTATAACAACGCTGGGTGTATCTTTTAAGAAATGATGTAATTAAAGAGAGAACTATAGTTACCGACATAGCTCGCCGGATCAGCAAGTTGCATTGGCCGGTTACTATTGTCGCAGGACCGTTGGAGTCGACGACTTGCGAAAGGTCACAAGTGGAGGCTGGATGAGGAAAGTGGAGGACCAGGATGTCTGACTCAGAATGAAAAAAGGTCAAATCTAAGAAAGAAAGAAAGAAAATTTCAATACATTCTTCTGATGGTAAGTGATGATGGGCCGAAGGTGGATCATGCCTGTCTAGAATATAAAATATGATAACGCCGCTTGGTGTATCTCTTAAAGAAATGATGTAATTCAAGAGAGAACTAAAGTTACCGACATAGCTCGCCGGATCAGCAAGTTGCATTGGACCGGTTACGATTGTCGCAGGACCGATGGCCGTTGGAGTCGACGACATGCGAAAGGTCGCAATTGGAGGCTGGATGAGGAAAGTGGAGGACCAGGATGTCAGACTCAGAATGAAAAAAAGTCAAACCTAAGAAAGAAAGAAAATTCCAATACAATATTCTGATGGTAAGTGATGATGAGGCCGAGGATGGATCATGCACGTCTAGAAAATATTATATGATTCACTTTGCTATTTTTCAAGCACTAATTGATATTTTGTGCTAGGTGAGATAATCAGTAAAATCATATGTTATAATTATATCGTAATCTGACATGTTCGTGCCATCTAGTGCAATTTATGTACCATGGGTACTAAAAAACAGATAACCAAATGCTTTTTTTTTTTTGTTAAAACGTATACCTATATTGTACTCATAGCTAATAGAAACACCTAACCAGTACAAAAAGACGTTTATGCATATTAAAGTGTCTACTACATAGGATCGAACTCGGAACTTTGGTGACATAGCCGACTTTGCAACACCTAATGGTCATTAAGTTGTTAGTGAATTGCAATTTTGCCAACAAGATCATTGGATAATATTCCAAAGTAAAGGATATATCTAACCATCAAGTTTACAGAAATAATTATAGAGTCGAGCCTGCCTACAGACGTTACTCTCTGACGCCTGTTTATGCTCGATGCCGGCTTTAATTGCACCCTAAAATTAATATATAAATTATAATTGATTTAAATTAATAGAATAGGGTATAAATAAGTAAATATCCACTGACATTCGCACAGCGCTATCTAACCTAAACTAAGCATTAGCCTGTAATATGGGTACTAAACAACGTATAAGCATATTTAAATACTTTTTTTATAAACCAATTGGTACATATTCTACATAAAAACACATACAATAAATGCCTTTCTTATAATACAAATATATGATATAAGTTGGCAACAAAACTGATGATGATGGAGTTTACCATTGAGTGAAGTCTTTTTTTATTTTATAGATAGGAAACCTACAGATATGTTTACAACATGTAAACAGGTAAGTGTTTTTCCTCTAATTTTTAAAGGTCGTAACCAACCCGTTGCTTCTTCGGAATAAGGAGTATTCATGGGTGATGGGAAAGGCTATTTGAGAGGGTGTGAAGGGAATTTTTGGCCTCTTGTAACCTCAGTCACTCTATTGAAACACAAGGCTATTTTTATTTAATAATGCTATTAATGTACTATTAATTAAGAAACGTAACATAATAAAATCCATGCTTCGAATAACACTTTTTAGGCTTCGTTGGCTGCTGGGTAAACCCCTTATCCAAAAACTTTCTTCATTGAGAGTAGGTATACTGTAACTCCCTGCGCTCATGAAATCAATAATAACGATGGCGTTCTCCATAGTTATTATACTTAGATGCCAGATGTTGAGTAAGTCTACCAGTCCAGGTTTAGGTCGCGATTGATGAATTTCATTTATCATATTTTTATGCTATAAGTAGTACAAATGTGCAAAATACTCACCCGATAAACTCACAGTTCATGAACATTTTCTATATCAGAAAGCATATAAATTTATTAATTCATTATCGTAGCCATATATACCCTGTTGTATTTGGTCCTTCTCCAAGACTCTCCATATGCGCCAGTCGAAGGCTCCTTGCATTAAATCTAATGTTTATTAAGAAAAAAGTTAACATCACAACATAGTATTTAGAAGAATTGCCGCGTGATAGTACACTATCGATAGTAAGGCAAGCAAGTATAGTATCGATGTGGTATCTATCGAACGAAGCTCTTCTTTTCTCATTCATCTCGTTTGATTTTGTTGTCGAATTGCTATAGATAGTATCGGTACTATTGCTTCTGACATAATGTTGCCAAAACTATCGATAGTTTTGATAATATCGATACCATCGATAGGCCTAACGATCTATCTGTTCCCTTAAACAGATAGATCCCTCTACCTATAGAGGCTAGCTGTTCAATACCCAAAATAGGCACAGGAGCTCTGCCAACATGTATCTACTACCCTAACACATCCAATATGTGTGTCACCTAAACTCGATATACGAGTAATATAAGATCCAAGCAGTCCTAACTCAACTCGCTTCTAGACAATTCAGCACAACTAAGACAAAGCGATGTATCTATTTATATAATGAACGATAATTATTGACTGATTTTTCTCTAAGTGGTATTTAGCTGATAATTAATAAATAATAAGCCTGAGGAATACCACATCAAACTGTAGAGAAGTTCGCTCCGTTCTCCGCCGACCCCTCAAAACACGGCGCCGACTAAAAACCATTTTCTGTTATCCGCCTTCAAAAAAATATCCCCGAGCAATCGCTAAAATGACCTCTACGCCAAAGGCATAGAGTTCAGTGGCATTAGCCCGAATAAAATATTATCAAAAATATCTAACTGTGCAAGAAACGACCGTAATATGAAAGCAAGAAAGTACGTTCTCAGTTGAACAGCAATATGTCAGTTCAGCCAACACGAAGGTTCATGGTAGCGTGGCAGATAGAATGGAGCGAGTAGGACAGCCGACCCAGATAGGAATACTGCTACAATCGATTTTAAACTCTAACTGCAAAGCAATAAGGAGTACCGCAGTGCGCTTAGAAATTTGCCTTGAAATTGCTGTTATTATTATATAGTTAATACTTGGATAATAATAAATAAATGATATAAATATATTTATTTATCATCATAGGGTGAAATGGTAATGAAAATTGTACTGGTATTCTAAGTGATCATTGAGTGGGTGCTGTCTTTTGTTAAAACATGTCATTGGCCTTTGTTACTCTGTGGTATTATCTTTTTTTTCCTTACACACTTCTAGCATTAACAGATGACCAGATTTTTGCTTCTGTAAATATTATTTGAATACCTAATATAAATATTGCAATTTTCATGAAAGACAATAATGATACACTATTGATTTTTTCGTTAACAGCAAATATACTTACTCGAATGTTTGACTTTTTATGGTAATGGAACCTATTGCCTTAGTAAGAGATTAAGGTAATATGTTTCATGCATGATCATGATGATTTAATTTATCATCATTAATTATTTCATGGTATACTTATGGTATTTCCTTATATTGATACAAAAACATCGATGGTTTATTGCTGATTTTATAGAAAACAGCCTCCTGAAGACTTTATAGTTTGCTAATATACAATAAATAATAAATTGAACATTTATACCAACATTTAAAATGTACTTTAATAACTCTTATACATAAGCTTGCTGTCGATTTCGACCTTAGTATAATGAAATAAGGCTCAAAATAGAATTGTAGAGAACCCCTTGACGTATTATCTACGACGTCACAAAGACCTACCGTAGTCATGACAACCGCATTTTGAATGCCCGAAATAATTTACTTGAAATGCGATAAGTCCTGAACTCGATTCCTGGTCGAGTTATTTAGAAAAATCTTTTCTCTTTGTCTCGTAATCATCATGTTTTTTCGATATTGACAATCGGTTCTAAGTGAATACTTTATATGTGACCTAAAAGGTCTAAATCAGCTTTTGGGACCAAAGTCAACCTCTTCTACGCATTCTGTGAAAAAGCAAACGAAACTCTGGTGACCCACCAACACGCATTGGACCTGCGCGACGGTTTACGTTACGCAACCCAAAATCGGTGAAAGTCATTTGGCGAGACCTTGTCCAGCAGTGGACGAGTATACAAGTAATACTGATTAATTTATTTGATGAATTAATGTTACATACATTTCCACTCATTCTAAAATAAAAAAATAATAAACACACGAGCGTTGGTGGCTCATTGGTGTGGACTGTTGCCTTCCGATCTGAAGGGTGCAGGTTCAAATTCTGCCATGAACCAATGAATTTTCGAATTTTCGAAATTATACATACGTTTATCCGTCGCTCTTACGGTGAAATAAAACATCGTGAGGACCTGCGAACGCCTACGAAGAGGTTCTAAGGTTGTGCGTAAAGTCGGCTAATCATTACTAGGCCTGCGTGGACGACTAAGGCCTTTAGTACGGGCAGGCTCGTGCCCCTCGGTGGGGACGTATAATAAGTTGATGATGACAATGATGATCCTAAGATAAAAGTTGTATCGATAAATGGCGTAACGTGCCTTCCAAAACACGGTGGAACTCTACTTATTTCGGGAATCATCCGACGAACGCGCTAGCTGCTACGCACTATGCTGTCGCTGCTTGACTTGCACGATCGTCAACTGTCAAAATTATATTATCATTAGTCAGGGCATCCAATGAACTTTATGTCGTGCGTGTTAGCTGACGTGGGCAAAGTGGTACTTCGCCCACGGGCGGTTGCCTGCTTGTGACACGTGGGTATGCCGTGGGATGATTGGCAAAAACCTTACGAGTCGCGTAATTATTACTTGAGTTCAAAAATGTTTGGTAAAATTTCAGACATGACGCACTATGAGTTTTAAACGGAATCACCGATGCAGTTGCAAAAATATTATATTAATAATCAATGATGATTAATTAAGACAAATTTATGAATCATCAGCCTATACTATCTATATACTACTACTATCTATATATCTTTACTAGGCATAGGCCTTCTCACACAACATGGCTATGGGTAATTGGGCCGTAATCCATAACGCGAATTCAATGTGAGTGGGTGTTAAAGACAACCATCCTAAGCTAGCGCGAACTAAGGTTAACGTGCCTCTCAAATTAAGAAGGATCCCAATATTTTTTTGATAGCCCATCGGATGACTAATTATTACCACAGTAGTAGACTTGCGCATCAGTGTTGCCATCTTAGCCCTTTTGAAGCTAGATCTAGTACTTTTAACCATAGGTATACTCCGATTTTAACTATTTACCCCGATAAGCCCTCTAGCACTTATTCATTGTCTTGAAGATATAACCAAAGCGTGGAGTTTTCGCCATGCTCACTAATACTTTCAACGGTCACGAAGCCGTTTTTTTCCACGCTCTCATAGATGAATATTACAGCTTTTTTTACAGAAAATCTTTTGTTTGTTATTGAAGCTTCCGTCTAGCCAGATCTAGCCTTTTTAACTTCTCCAACAGCCTCATTCATAAAACTTAGGTGACAACACTGCGCAACTGTCCACCGAACGCGCAAGCTGCTACGCTATTGAGTCCTCAGGGTTAAACTTACTTTCCTTTTAAGCGTCTTTCGAGCGTCGGTGGCTCAATGGTGTGGACTGTTGCCCTCCTACCGGGAGGGCTGAGACTCAAATCCCGCCACGTAAGTACCAATATGTTTTCAAATTTCCGAAAATATATGTGCGTTATCTGATGTTCTTATGGTAAAAGAAAATACCGTGAGGAACCCTGCACGCCTGCGAAAAGATTCAAAGGTTGTGCGTAAAGTCGTACAACCCGCACTGGGCCCGCGTGAACGACTAAGCCCTTATCACCCTATACGGGTAGGCTCGTGCCCCTCGGTAGGGACGTTTAATGAGCTGATGATGATTCCTTTAAATTTTCATGTAGTCCTAAAATTGATTGAAAAATCTCTAAGTGGTTTCTTAAGCCACGTTTATTAAACTATATAATTACATAAATATTTAAGCGTAAATCTGTTCTGACATAATGAAATAAAAATGCTAATCAAAATAAGACTAAGAGAACAAAATTACAACTCCTTCATGAATTCATATTGTAGTTTTGTATATTTGCTTGGTACTTACTAATTAAATATTAAACTATTAAATATCATGTTCCTAGAGTTACTTCGCGTTTGCGTTTGTGTTCATTTTCATATAACTAGATTTACACTCACATAACTGGGTACTCGTGCTAGGTACTAACCTCTTTTTCAGATTAATAGATACTCTTACTAGATTTACGTATATAATCATATATACACTTACAAAAATAATAAAAGGGGGCATAATTTAAGATTTTTTGAGAAATAAATATACATCCACTATGTATGTACATAGTTCCACAGTTTCACCAAATATAATCAATCGTGTAAACAGAAATTATATAGCACATGACTATAAATATATAGTAACTAGTAAGCTGCAGAACGCCAGCAGATGTGCAGCAGTGTCACAAAAGTGGCAGTCCAGTCTTCTCGCTATCAAAGCATATATTTATATTATATGTAAATATATAGTATATTTTGCGGAAGGGAATATCAAACCAAACCAGTTGCATGACACTAGGCAGCGTTTTTCTGTATTCTGAGGTATAAGCATAGGTAACTATCAAACACGCTGTCCCGCCAAAATTAGTTTAACATAATGTCTGTTACCGAGAAATCGAATACGATATCGCTTTTGTTATAAAACTGAGAAAAGCCTCCTTTAACAATTTTACAGTTCTAAAAATATTACTACTAGTCTCAGAATAAGGATTTTTTCTGTATTCGGAGCCACAAGTATTCAATGCAGTTTACGTAGAGCCGACAAGCGACAATACAGTGTAGAGTCGCCGCCGTAGTGCAGGCAGGGGCGACAGTGCAATGTGGCAACGGGACCGCACAAATAGCATGCTTGGGACGCATTCGGCAGGAGCAGGTAGATGACTCTGTGCTCCTTATACCCTCCGCGCCAAACTACCACACTTTACTCGACATTTCATTATTTTATACTTCACTTTGTTTAATACTTTTTACATTAAATTTGTTCGTTCGTGTTATTTATAAATTATAAATAAATCTATTAGATTATGAATTGATGTGAGATTTGAAATAAAAGTAGTTATGACAATTAGAGCGTTACAGGTTTATAAAACTGTTGGAGTTAACAATATAGTTTTTACGCGCAAATAACATTATAATAACTCACATTCTTCTATTAATTAATATAGAAGCTTTTTTTTACATAATTGATGTATTTTTAATTGATAATATAAATAAAGCACAATTTTAAATAAACAGTAGTTTTAAATTCAAGCGCATGTCGATGCGCACTACGATAACTCGAACTTTACGTGAATTTAAAGTGATAACGTAATTAAAACATAGTTATCTCTTAGTGTTGCTATTTGCGTAATATGTATCTGTATGTTGGCTAAATTATTCAAGAGGGACAATTTTTAAGGGTCCATCATAACATTTTCAATAAATGGAATGCAAGTTCAAAAATGTAGTGGTTAGGTTTGACGACCCATTTGGTGTTGCGGTTGAGAGGTCGGCTGCAACACCAAGGGTTCCGGGTTCGATCCCCGGGCAGTACAAACATTTGTGTGCATGAACATGTCTGTTTGTAATGGTCTGGGTGTTTTCTATGTATGATATGTATGTATTTACAAAAAAAAATGTTTAAGTATATTTATCGTTGTTTAGTACCCATAAAACAGGCTTCACGCTTAACTTGGGGCTAGATGGCGCTGTGTCAATGTCAATGGATATTTATTTATTTATTATTATTATTATTAATTTTTATTTTTGTATTATGTCGGTAATAATAAATGTACATACATATAAGTTTTAGAATTTTTTGCAAGTTTGGTTGATTACCCTTTTTTAATAGAATTGGACAACTATTTGGTATATTAACGTTTAAGGAGGCATTTAATTACACAATACATAATGTTCTAAGGATTAGTCTAGGTCTAGATTGTTTATGTTTATATTTGCAATCGGTTTTTGCTTCTTATATATTGTCTTATGTCATTGTTGGAAAAATTGTCCTTGATTTTTGTAAAATCAAGTCAGCTTAAATTTGAAATATCTAATTGGTAATTTATATATTTTTGCATAATTTAAAGAAATATAAAACACGTAAATAATACGGAGATAGGACATATAATTGCTAGGTAAAAAAATATAAGAAGGAAATTGTAGTTTGTAAAGGGCAAAAGAACTCTTTATTAGAAATATCTGTTAATCTTTTTCAATATCGACGTTTACTTGTCGTTGACGTGATTTTTTTCTCCTTTATAACTTACGAGATAGAAAGCGTGGAATTCAAGCAAGAGGATAAACAGGAGTTAATTAGATTTTGTCAATGAAAATTACTTTTAGATCGCTGGGTACAGGGTTTACATTTGGGCGTTGATTTGCATCATCAGATGAGGTGGTTTGCAGATTCAACTAAGCCAAAACAATAGCACAATACATGCTTATCACAGCGGGTGTTAGAGAAGATGAATTCTAGAGTGGAGATCAATGGACCGACGATTTGCGAGAGGTCGCTGATGAAGAAAGCCGAGAACTGGAATATATCTTCCATGGGCACTTGCTGTCGAAATGAGCTACGAGGGCGATGTCAACCTTTTATGATGGGAAAAGGTTTCAGGCGGTGATATCACTCCGGTCGACCTGACCCATTTTGCTGATGCATGACTTTTCCTGAACTATTTTACATATAAATTATATCGGAGTGTCTGTTTGAATAAATAATCATCTTTACTAATTCAGATTATACATATAAAATCACATTCACAAAATATTTTTTATATATTTATGTCTGTCTGTTTGTGTCGAGTAATCGCTGAAATGGCTGGACAGATTTGTACGGGATTTATTAGCAGGTAACTGATGTAATAAGGAAACTAAAGCTACTTTTATTTCGAAAAACCTTTTTATTTGAAATATAAGTAATGTACCGCGCTGCAGCTGCGCGTCACGTGAGCTGCGCACTTGAAAGCGATTTTATGTTATGTTTTACTGTGGGATAATATCTTATACTGGGTAACACTGCGGGGATCATCTAGTCTATTATATTATTATAGGTAATTTGAGTAGTCACACTATATAGATCAATTTCTTATGTATAGTACTTACGTAAGAAATTGGTAAGTTTTATATACACTATTGTTTCATAAGGACTTTACGTACTCGTAGATTGCCGTGGTAGATTTATGTCTTCACTGGAAAAGTAGGGAGCGAACAAGTTGACGGTATAAGTAATGTAGCGTTAGACGCTCTTTGGTCCGGATAGACCAGAGAGCGTCAGCGTTAGTCAGATGACTACGATAGGTGTATATCACTGACTGATACGAGTAGGAATACAATATCATCATCATCATCAGCTCAATATAACGTCCATACCGAGGGGCACGAGCCTACCCATATAGTGTGTAAAGGCACTAGTCGTCCACGCGGGCCCAGTGCGCATTGACCGACTTCACGGATAAACTTTGAATTTCTTCGTGTGCGCACTATGCGCAGGTTTCCTCGCGATGTTTTCCTTAACCGTTAGAATAGAATTTCATTATGGGTCCTTGTCCAGCGGTGAACTGTCTGATTGTTAATGTTCATCATAAAGTAAAGATTTTTATCCACTGTGGAATTCCACAAAAATACCTATGAATTTATTATTAGTGAACCAATGACTTCGGAAAGGTTGGTGGAGGCTGGATGAGGAAAGTGGAGACACTAGGATATCTGACGCAAAATAGGGGAGACCTATGTCCAGCAGTGGACTTCAACAGGGTTCTCTCTTTAGAGAGAAACCTATTGAAAATATTGCAGTTATATGTTAAGCAACATAATTATCGACCTAAAAAAGCATGCCCACTGCTGGACAAAGGACTATTTCATCGAGTGGCACGTGGAGAGTTATAATCATTTGTCTCTTGTCAGACCACCAAGTAGCTTATTTTAACCACTACGTAAACAAAGGCGTAACACAAGTAAATGGAGTAGATAATCTGTGGCTGAGAAAAAAAAAATTGTAATGTAGTTTGATATTTAAAATAGTAAATAAAAATCTTGATCCAACAAACATTCTACAAACAGGTCACAATATAAAGTACAAGGAATAATCCTCAACAGTGATAACACCCGGAATACCTAAAATAACCCTATTTAGAAATAAACCCAGGAAAAAACATGCTTTGAAGAGAAATGGTCATGCGCTACCATGGTCGAATTTTTTAGTACATAACCGTGATGCTAGCGATATCGCTGTAAAATTAAAAACAAACAACATGACATTTGTTTTGAATTATATCATCTATAGATATTCTTCCGAAATTCGATGATGACGTCATAAAATGGAATGCCTAGAAAGCATGAGAATAAAAAGAGTTTTAATAATAATTACTAAAAATAAACTGGCCAGTAAATAACGAACCCCTTAATTAAAATAATAAACCTCTATACTAACTTTTCGCTTCGATTCGCGTAATAGAAAATGTTATAATGCAAGCACAGAGCTCTCAGCGCGCTGTTTTCCTCCAACGCTTTTATCTGTCTCTCTGACTCTGCTCTTTGACATCGTCTGACGTACAAAAACCTCGCCGTATATTAACGACCTTATTACACTGCTAAAGCCGCAATTCCCTGACAACGGTAAGGTCGCTTGAATTTTGGACTCATTAGACGGCATTCGAGAATTTTGGATTTAGTAAACAGATAGAAATAAATGATACAACAATTTAGACCGGTACATGCCGCGCCGAATGTTACGTCGTTACCTGTTTGAACTAAAATAAACTCTGCAGTTTTGGTTTTTAGCCAACTACTGCTAATGCCTAATAAACAGTAGTGATGTGACACGTACAATACGAAACACATGGCAACATTTTTTGTTCGTTCTGAAATAAGTGTGGAAAATAAACGTCAAAATATGTGTCTAAAAAAGACAAAAAGCGGTCGCATGTAGAGCGGGTAGCGACCGCGCCAGCAGAATACGGAAACGGGCAGCGCAGTGTGTGTTTGGAAATCGTCGAAGGCTGCCCAAGGCTAGCATATTTCGGCAGCATGCGAAACGCGAGCGTCGCCGGAGCGCGCGGGCGCGCCCGCTGACGCAACCCCGACCTCTTTGTCCGGCTGATGGCGGGCCGCGGACTCCGGCGGAATGTCCGCGCCCGCCACACTCCGCGCTCGAGTAATTACGAATGTCAAATGTTATCGCACGCAACCGTCCGCCGCCGCCGTCCGCACTCCGCTGCGCCGCTCTTCATAATAATAAAACCTGATATTTAAAACGGAACGTCCTTCTAACGCCGTGTAGTTGCGCCGACGCCAATCTACGATAATAATAAGCCGGGTACCTAAGTATCGTTGCGCTGAAGCGCTGCATACTTTTGTATGACTAGACACCACTCCGCTGTAAAGCGCCACAGCGCTTGCGGAGTTCGCTACGTAGCGCTCACATAAGTACGGCCAGTTCTATGCGCGCCTGTATAGCTATTAAATGTATATAGAATATATAGTAGTAATCGCTCGACGCAGCGGTATTATGTCGGAAATATACCGGCCGCGCCGCGGCTCAAGCCGATTCACCGTTTTGCTATTTAGTTTGTATGGGAAGTTTAATTTGGATTTTTAAAACTTGTAGATAGAGTTATGGGAACGGTTCTTTTGGTAAAATGTAAAGTATAAGACAGGCTTTTATTGAAGCTGTATGGGGTAGGTCAAATGTTATTAGTTTAGAAAAAAATATTCATTCACCATTATACATTACATGATAATTCAAGAATTATCGACTGATTTTTTACACTGAAATAATAATTAACATACTATTTTAAATAAATTGAGTTTAAAATTAAAAATATTTACATACTTTTACATTTAATTTATTATTGTGTAACCTTCTAATTATTATCTTACCGTTTTAAGAGTTCAAAGTAAACAACATACTCTTGTTTATTTATATGTATATTGAATAACTGACAAAAAATATTTTCTGAAACCATCAACCTCTTGTAAGGAACTTTGCTTTTTTGTGCTTTCATATAAAATACAATATTTGGACTTTATTTAAATTTTCTTTCCTTCCATAATAAAGTTTTTTCATACCTTTAGATATAAAGTTTTATTTTACGTACATTAAGCGTACCAAATTGTAGAAACTTGGAAAATCTAATTGGGTGCAATTGTAATTAGTCTTCATGGTCCTTAAGTTTCAAGACTAAAGAAAAGGGTTGAGTTTTGCTTGCCTTATATATAACATTTTGAAACAACCTCTCCCCCTTAAATAAAGACGTCTTGACAAATTTTTCACTGATTATCATATCAACATCTCTTCTCAACAATAAATATCTGACAATATTCGTGTTTTTTTTTGTGGAAGTTAAAAAAGGACACAAATAAATATATTTAAAATGGTATTTTTTTAATGTAGATTAAATTGTACACCAGATTAAAGCAATGATTCAGTATTTGTGAATGACACCAATTCGAATTTTCGCTAATCCACATATTATGTATAAGTGTCAGAAAACTTAATATGACGTAATATAATACATCCTATGAAATATACAAATTTATGATGAAAAATTCCATGCAAATATTTGTCGACAAGTTAATGTTTTAAAGAAGGTTCAAGACATACAAATGTGAAAGGGTTCTACATTTGTATGCCTTGAGTCCTCTTTAAAACATTAACTTGTCTTAAAATATCATTACATAATAAGAATACATAAAACAAAATATGAATTGTTTTTTAATAGGATTTAAAAATATTTTTGAAACAAAGTTCACTTCATAAAGGTTTGGTAAAAATACCTTATTACTACAATTGTCTTGGATTTGAACACTCAAGGCAATCCATATTTAAAAGCCACTAAAACACCGTAAATAAGCAAAATACACCTAAATGAAGTTGCAGTGTTCTAACAAAATAATAGCAGGTGCGCAGTCGGCCTGAGCCCGGCCTCCTCTGTCAGCTATAGCGTGGCCTTATAGATGGTTGTTTGTGCGCTCACAGAGTGCGGTGAACAGGCTCACCGGGCGCGCGCTGTGCGTACGCACACCGCGCACACAGACGCGCCCTGTACGGGTGCGTTCCGAAACCGCTCTATTCTATCTATGCGAAGGCGTCGTATCGCCACGTATAGCGGCACGCTCGGGGCGAGGAATTTAGAGCGGGGGTCGTATCGTTAATTGTTATGAAGTTGATTTCGGTCCTGAAATTCCGAAATACGTATTTTGAAATAACGCCTCTTTTCGTCGCGATTTGAATCACGAACAGCGACGATCGGAACGCTTCTCGGTATCCGATAGACTAGGTCAGCCGATTGTAAAATATGTTTTCATTTGCGATTCGACGTCGCGCAGCGTTATCACTACGGGAGTGATAACGACGCGGATAGCGCTTAGAATGAGGCGTAGAGTTCAATGTTGGATGGCATTGTGTAGAAGCGTTTCTGCCAATCGAAACAAGTCCATGGTTGCGATTTGAGTGGCGTGCGCGAGGCGGTCATGGTTATGGTGGCTGATGACTTAGTATAACGATTAATAACAAACTCTACTTAAAAATGTTAACCAAAAGACCCAATGAGAACTTATCAAAGCCTCGCACTGCCAGAAAATTGGGGCAATGAGGCAAAAGGAAAAATAAACTAGCGCGTTATTGATGATTCTGTTAAGATAATGGTTTATTGAATGAATGAAAATTTAATCAGTATCGATTAAACATAATGACTACTTCATATTCATATATGCCTGAAATGAGGAATTAACCCGCAATAAAATTAAATACTAAATATCCACTATTGAAAATGAAAATTATTGTTAAAACAGATGTTCCTAAATTTTATTGAAAATATTTGTACGATCCCCCAGCTGTTCTTGTACATAAATGATAGAATACATTTAGTTACAATAAATTATACATGAATATTCCCAACCTGAAACACTTACTATTATAAATAGGACAGTATAAACATGTTTACTCTATGTATAGAATTAAAATAAAACGATAATAAGTTACCAACGACTCTACATTTCCAAGCTTTGTCCAATGCGTGTTGTCTATTCGCTATGCCTTATCTATTTCAGGAAAAGGTGGATGTAGTACACACTAGTAACGCATCTATCTTCAACTGTGGGTTATTACAACGTACAGCCTAAGCAGAATGCAACAAGCAAAATCCAACGAAGTATTTATTTATACATTGTTGTTACAGATATCTTGTTTTGTTTATATAAGTTATTCAAGACGTCACAATTAGTAACTTGTAACTGTGACGAATGAAAGGAATTAACTGTGTTGTATCTTAGTTAGTATATGTATGCACATATTTATCAATGGTGTCCGTTAATGCAAGTTACATTGTGCTTCTTTTGTACTTGTGTATTAAAAGTACAAAATCTGCGGTTGCTTTATTAATTTATTAATTCCTAGCAATATTTTTAGAGCGTTAGCTGTTCATTGGTGTGACGTGTTGCCTTCAAAGGTTCAAATCCCGTCGAGTACCAATGTCTTTTAGAATTTTCGCGAATTATGTGTGTTTATCTGGCGCTCTTATGTGGAGGAAACATAGTAAGAACCTGCGCATGCCTACGAAGAACAGTTGTGCGTGGAGACTAAGGACTATTCACCCTATACGGGTATAGTAGTAGGTATAGGTAGGCTCGTGCCCCTTGGTGGGAGTTTAATGAGCTGATGATGATGAAATTTATTTATTATGTTACAAGTGTTGTATGTATATCCGACACTCTTACGTTGGAGGAAAACGTCGTGAGGAACCTGCCAGCCTGCGGAGATTCAAAGGTTTGCGTGAAATCGTCCAACCCGCACTGGTCTGTGTGGACGACTAAGGGTTATACACGCTATACGGGTAGGCTCATGCCCCTCGGTGAGAACATCTAATGAGCTGATGACGATGACATGATTTTTAGGGTTTTTAAATATTTGATTTTTGTATTATTATACAAATATTATATAAGGCATACCTATATTGAGGGATATACTAAATCACAAATGCAATGTTCTGTTTCACCCTATAACCTACACTTGACTCTACGCGGTCTCACATTAGAATCTTGCCATCAGTATCGCTATAAAAAGTATTGTAGTAAGTAAGTAGTGAAATCATATTTATTATACATATGTATAGCCTACTATGTATAGAAACTCCCGAATATAAACAAAGTAAGATTTGCTTCAGACGTCATTAAATTAATTGCGCAGGAAATTTAACATTAGTATGTAGGTTCAATTTCCCTGACTATATATGACTTAAGCCCAAGGGAATTAATTATTTTGTAAATATTTTTTAACAATTTGCTAACTTAAACCCATAATCAAGCAGCACTTCCAATATTTTAATTAGTTTTCACCAGTATGCCCAAGAAATAAGGTTCAAAATTATGTGGGATCTATATTCCCATTGTCCAATTAAGAGTTCATCTGTACTAAAGCTAAACTTAGCAACTGGACTAAGGCCATCTCCAATAACTGAGCCCTAAATGGTGTAGAGCGTCGGTGGCTCAATGGTGTGGACTGTCGCCTTCCTACCAGGAGGGCTGAGGTTCAAATCCCGCCACGTACCAATGTGTTTACGAATTTTCGAAAATATATGTACGTTATCCGACGCTCTTACGGTTAAGGAAAACATCGTGAGGAAACCTTCATGCACGCCTGCGAAGAGATTCGAAGGTTGTGTGTGAAGTCGTCAAATCCGCACTGGGTCCGCGTGGACGACTAAGGCATGATCACCCTATACGGGTAGGCTCGTGCCCCTCGGTGGGGACGTTTAATGAGCTGATGATGATGATGAAATGGTCTAGGACCCTACCCCCAGCTGGTTATATGTGATGTGACAGGTCACAAGAGTCACGTTTGTTATTCCCCAAGATATAAACACAAGAAGATAGTTTGGCTAGGGTTCAAAACTAGTATACAGGAACCCGTTACTTCATCATCACCTCATTAAACGAGGGGCACGAGCCTACCCGTCTAGGCCTGAGTCATCCACGCGGGCGCAGTGCGGATTGGCCGACTTAACGCACAACCTTCGAATCTCTTCGTAGGTCCTCTCAAGGTTTTTCTTCACCGTAGGAGCATCGGATACCGTACATTTAATTTCGAAAATTCGAAAAATATTGTGCCGGTGGCTCAATTGTGTGGACTGTTGCCTTCCGACCGTGAAGGTGCAAGTTCAAATCCTGCCACATACCAATGATCCACCAATGCTTAAGCTTGAAAAAACGAGCGAATCGAGCTTACTGGCACGCTTTTCTCATAGTAAGATGTCGGAGTGGTCTTTGTCCAGCAGTGGTCATAACTTAGTTAATAACGTTTTTATATTAATTTTTAAAATTTTACATTTCTGAGTGTTTTTTGCTTAGTACAGCAATTATGTCCACTGCTGGACAAAGGTCAGACCTAAGACTGATGACTTACGACATTGAAGGGTTGTAAGCCTAAACCAGAGCTGTTTTGCATGTAGTTTAAATGTGGAAGAACTTTGTTGCGGCACGAATGAGCCCTGGCTCTACCGGAGATCGAACCGTGAACCACGATCTCACGGAAAACCGCCGTGAAACGACAATTTGCGTAACATAAGTTAACCGAAGACCTAGAAAACCCTCCCCCTTTTCTCTCCTTATTAGAAGGTCAATAAATCTTTAGATTTGACGACTCATTTGGTGTAACGGTCGAGGCGTCGGCTACTACACCAAGGGTTCCGGGTTCTATCCCCGGGTATTACAAACATTTTTGTGCATGAACATGTCTATTAGTAATGGTATGGGTGATTGTATGTATAGTATGTATGTATTTACAAAAAAATTGTAAGTATGTTTATCAGTAGTCAAGTACCCTAACTACAAGCTGCTCGCTTAATATGGCACTAGATGGCGCTGTGTTATAAAAAAATGTGAGTGTCTATGGGTAGCGTTTGCCTATCTCTGAAATAAAAAATGTAGTCAGAGCACCAGAACTATGTTTTATGACTTAGGTCTCAAAATCTGAATTACTTTTGGATATTTTTACAATCCCAGGATGAATATTTTATTGAGAAAATATTTAAACCAGTTGCAGGTTTAATTCCCAGTCGAATTAATTTCAATTACATTTTTTGTGAATTGGGGTTGAATCTATAACGTAAATATAATGAAGAGGTTCTTTTCTAAGTAAGGTCTTTTGTATTCATTTCCTACGTCTTTCGTTATAAAATGCCTTAAAACAAATGAATAACATTGGAGGCCTACGTGAGTTTATAGCGTTCATCGCGTGACGTCACCACTGTTGGCAACAACGACTTACTAATACATTGCCGTCTGAGTATGCGTGTTTCGAAGATAAAATATGCTAACAAGCAATGGATAGTACTTATATTTATAACGTCAGATGTAATGAAAATTAATTTGTTATGGATTTTTATTTAGAAATGGGTAACGTTCATTAAAAATTATTAGATATTTCAAATGCTTAAAATGAATAATTTCTATACATGAGTGAGTTACATTCCGCGTGGAACTCAACCATTAAAATTTAAAAAAATATATTTTGCGTACCTGACCAATAGGTAAAGAATGCTAGAACCTACAAGAGTAAGCTCTAGAAGTGGCCTTATCGACAGAGATATTCTCTTCTAGACGACCTTCATTAGTTAGTTCAAGTTCGTTCAACCTTAACCTTCAGATATGCCAGACGTCACAGTTATTTTTCATCCCATCACTGTACTGTAACCATCACTGTACGGAATATTGATGGTTCATTCATGTATTTATCTTTATCCTTCACACAATTTTGACTTACCTACCCTTTTTTTAAAAAGTATTGAAGTTTTATATAAAGTCTATAATTACTTGTGTTTCTTCTAATGGTTTCCTTTACTTTTTTGACATCCTCAGAATTGTGTAATGTCAGGGTACCTCAGAGAGACAGATATGACTCAATACATTTTTAATGGAAATGAAAATTTCACCTAAATTTACGTTTCACTGAATAAATCGGTACCACCCTGCATTCTTCGAGGATTCAGCTCCTCTATGCTATATGCTAGTGTTTCAACCTACCATGCACAAACGGAACGGATTTATTTCATATTTGATTTTTAATGCCTAAAATAAATGGATTTTGACATGAATTTTTCTTTACCGAACGACCAAACTGGAACAGGCTTAATCAGTAAAGGGGGCTTCATATTAGTCATTGTATTTGTCCAGCAAAGGACAGCTGAAAGGACGCATTTAAAACAATTATAATTGAAAAACGTAAAACAAAGTCCAGAGCTAGTTATCACTCTCTCTCTTCAACCTATTGCAGTCCACTATGCAGTAGACTCTACTCTGCAGTATTTAGTAGTTCTAAATTCAATCCCTTGTAAAAGAAAAAAATGTGTCTATTAGATGGTCCTGATGCTTCCTCATTCACACATGTTTTAACATCAATTGTAGATAACAGTAGGGTCCTACTTGTTCTACTTAGGTTTCAACCAGTAAAAGCCTTTACGCTGGCCTTCCATAAGCTCTAATATATATATTAAAACTTAGTCACTGTTCTATGCAGTACCAGTTGTTGGTAATGTACTCGTTCTTGTACTCCTCATTTTATACACTAACCTGTGTAGTCGTGTCAAATCTAGATATCATAATAAATAGCAGGTAAAACTAGAACTGCATCTCCCGTGAATAAACAAAGACGTCATTTAATTATACCCCTATATATACGGCATTAAAGCGTCTGCTTTTTATTATTTGCACTAAACAAGCTTTGAGTTTCGTGGCTGAAAATGCTGTATTTCCATTCGGTCGTGGCGAACGGCCGCGTCAAACCAGTCGACCGACGGGTCGAGCGACCGCTCGTTTATTGACGCTAGCGTGGAAAATGTTGGGAAAACATATAGAACTATATATACTCGTACTATCGAACTTACATTGCAATTTTTTACATATAATCATATCTTTAAAAACTTATTTTCAAAAACAAGGTACCAGACCAAAGAATATGGAAAATTGACTTTATCATTTTCAACAGACGGGAATCGAACTTCGAACTATCGCACATCAACTAACGTACATGAATAATATTCTCATACTCGTACTACGAGGGTGGCCCATAGGAATAAAGGATCAAATATTTTATTTATTACTTTGAATTAATTTAAACAGCAACCATCGCCAACGTACCATAAACAAAACAAACGGACCCTTGAATTTTCCGCGCGCGCGAATTTCTAAAACTAAATCCATCATGGCGGCCGGCAACGTTCGAAAACGCGCGCCGAGCCAAAGACAAGTTAGTTGGCGCCGCGCGCCACGGTCGGCTGATCGGGAAATTTTCCCGCGTCGAGCGCGACTCGAGTCGGCTCGTAAGCTCGACCCAGTCGAGCCGAGCGGGGCCATAATCGCCTACCAAGAAGGTGACCAAGTTAAACGAAATCAATAATGTAATTATAATTACATTTGTTTAATTAATATTGTAACATGATGTTATTGCTGTTTGAAGGGGCCCGTGTAACCTTTTGGTATACTCCCGCTACGCACTAGACCTGGGTGGTGGGTTCAACAGTGGACGTTCAATTATATATTATAATCTGTTAACAACGATTACTGATACTGCCTCTAATTTATACCCGTGAATGTATGAGTTGATCCCAACTGCTTTCTAGTAATTGGTATTGATGGCTTAGCATACCGAATCACGGAACCATTATTCTTCTCAGGTAATCATATGATCTGCAATGTCCTAACTGTTGCGGGAGAAAATGGCACAAAGTTATTTTTTTGCATGCGGTTTCTGTGCGGGATTCGAACTCAAAACCCCCGGTTTACGCAGCCATCTAAACTTAACCTTATGCCGTAGATCATATAGGCAGTTTTACACTTTAAAAAATAATAAAAACATTAACATTCCTAAGAAAATTAAACAGCGCTATTAAAAGCGTATATAACAGAAATTTACTAAGGTACTTCTTTGTTATAAATCCCGGGATACCCAGCAGAACTCTACTTTCTCAAAAATTAAATTTTATATATCCCAGGACCCCAAGCGAAACTCAACTTTCTCAATGATAAAATATTATATATCCCAGGCAAAACTCTACTTTCTCAAAGATAAAATGTTATATATACCAGAATGCCAGTCAAAAATCTACTTTCTCAAATATAAAATGCTATATAACCCAGGATCCCAGGCTACACTCTACTTTTTAAAGAGAAAGCAAGACTGTGCTGCCTGGGATCCACTTTTAAGGCATATAATTTATATGCCTATACTAAGTACTTTTAAAATGAACATAAATAACGGTACTTATTGTTTTCTTTCTGTCATTTACCGATTGCAGTTCACTGCTGGACATGGCATCACTATAGATAGCTATTTGAAATATTGTATACGTGTCCATGTTATTTCAATCGCGTGGTGGCAGTACACACAAAGAATACCCGCTCCGATGGCCACGCTCTAGCAGACCAATAACACCGACCTCTGATTTTCGTTGGTAAAAACACGGAGCTCCGACTAAATGGACTTATAAAGCCTAAGCCTATCTAGTCCCACTAAAGGCTGGCTTATTAATGGTCAACGTAGTACCTACAGTTCGTTTTGCTAATAAATTAAATTATTAATTTAAAATTTTACTGGTCATATAATACGAAAAAGCAAACATGTCTTTTAGACAAGTATAACAGGCAACACTCGTTGAAGTAAAAAATTATATTAACAACTTTTAATCATACTACATGATTATATTTTAAAAATCAATGTTATCTAGATATTTCATTAACAGTAGATTCTTACCTACGTGAACAAGCTAAAAATGGCAAAACTACGTCGCTTCAAACTAAGCGCTAGAAGACATCAACGCAGACTGCCTGCGAAAGGACGAAATGCTAAAAGTGCAATTTAGTATGAGCCTGACAATTCAATGTCACCTTCCGAACACACAAAGTCAAGCCCAGTGACACGTGAACGTCCACCAAACAAATACATAGCTATATTTAACGTGTACAAAACAATAATAAGGTAATGGTCCTCGAACATAATGCAGCATCGAAGGAAATCTGAAAATGCTCACCAATGAGCTGACTCGCCGCGCAGCTAGGTGGCAGCACATAGCGCGCTATTCACAGCGTTATATTATTTACCGCGTTTATGTATGTTGTTATATAAGTGAACAGAAAGCTACGTAGGGGCCGCGGGGAAGGGGGGAGGGCAGCCCACGCACACTCCGCCGACCCTCCCACACAGCCACGCTTGTTCTCGTATTGAACGAGCGCGCCAGCCGGGGCCGACTCGGTGTATTCTTATTATTATGAAAGGAGAAACGCTTTTTGTAGGGCAAGAACTAAATTTGTAGTATTACCGCTGCCGATAATAAAGATTGTAAACGCATTTCAGTGTATAGTTTGCGGCTCGGCTCATAGATGTCGCTGTGCATGGGCGAACTTGCGAGATTTTCCGCGGAAGCGTGATTCCTTGTTACACGTTTTTAATTTAGTCACAATACAACTTGAAAAGTTTGGTTACGTAAATTAAGTTCTCAATTAACTTGCGTTGTCGGTACTTACTCGTTGCGGAAAATCGTATGAGCCGTTAGTACCATTCAATAGCTGAGTAGTCGAGTACCTCTACTATTATTGAGGTGTTCTAAATTTAAATAGTTTTTAGGTTTACAAAGTATATAATTATTCTCTACTTAGTTTGAAGAAATAAATTGCTCCCCTTCGGATTACATTGTTGATTCAAGGTACAAGAGTATTAATCGTACTTTGTTTAAAAAAGCAAAACAAACATTGTTTTAATTACAACTAATTTTATAAACACAAATATTAATTTGTTTAACCGACACTCAGATACCATGACATGAAGTGAGAATTTAGAATTAGAACCCTAAAGAAATATAAATAGGTAACTTAAAATCCGACCACTCTATCAAAGAGATTTAGAACGTCAGTGACTCTTCCGAGAATCGAATCTCGGTTAATTGGGTAGCGAGACGCAAAGAGACGGTGCCTTTGGCAACCTAAAAAGGCGCCGCAGACATCTCGCCATCGGTTTATTGTGCATGCACTAAGTATTCTAGATGCCCTTTGATTTCATGTAAGTATATACTATACTAGAAGAAGTAAAAAAACAGAATTAACTTTCGCTTGAAGAAGTGAACACGGGTTGCAAAAACTTAGCAGAGACGCCAATAAAACCCTCTAGAACACTATTTATTTATGAATTTATTCATAACATTTGACATTAATTAGATCTTACATACATGCTTATGTACTAGTAAAAGTTACAGTATAGTTATCTTTAAATCAAATACACAATTGCCTGTAGGCAAAGCAACATGAAAGTGAAGGTTTTAAAATCTGAAACTGTTTTAAAATAAAACAACTAATATTCAAAAAAGGAGTTTTCCAATCTATTCTCATTAATTCAATAAAATAAGTAAATTTTATCCGATTACAATTATTTTAAAACCAAAATAGCTTGTTCTTATTAGAAATTGGTAGTTCGAAAAAAGCCTCTGGAATATACATATTACCTATTTACGCAAAAAAGTTACGCAATTTTTACGCAAAAGTGGCTAAGTCTAGATATTTTAGATTTGTTTTGAAGTAGATGTTGATTTTAGATTTGTTGTGAACTGTTAACAAAAGTCAGCATAACTATGTAAATATATAAAAAGAATACGTGAAGGTTAAAGTTATGGAAACTTTTTGCAACGTTTGAGCGATACTCTATTCGACTGTGTTATCTCTAGGTTGATATGAATGCGTTACTAACGCCATCTAGCTGATACCAATAGTGCGATTGTATTTTAGAAGCATTTTAAGAGCATTACGATAGTTCTGCATAAAAACTTAACAAAAAAATTATCTATATTGAAACGCCTTTTATAGGTATAATATCAGTTCTTTAAGATAAATACAAGTGTAAATATTTTTCTAATCACTTAAGAATAGAACATCTTAAATCATTAAATATGAGAAAGTTATCCATAACTATCATTACTCCTAGCACATAGGTAAACTTGTTACAAAGATTAAAATCTTTTACCACATATAATTAGAACAATAATTATTTTAACTTGACACTTCTTTACTAAGAGTAACGCGAAAAACCATGTTTGCCAGATAATAACTATGTGAGTAAAAGAGAGAATAAGCAGCTAAAAGGTTGTGGCTTCGATCTTTATTATGTTCAAATTTCCTTTTATCTATTTAAACATCATGATCATCCGCTCATTAAACGTCCCACCGCGGGGTACGAGCCTACTCGTTAAGGTTGTATAGGCCTTAGTCGTCCACGCAGGCCCAGTGCGGATTGACCGTCTTCACGCACAACCTTTGAATCACTTCGCAGGCGTGCGCAGGTTTCCTCACAATGTTTTCTTTTACCGTAAGAGCGTCGGATAAACGTACACATAATTTCGAATATTCGAAAATACATTACCTAATTTTGATCATAAAATACTATAATTACAAAACACTTCCAAGCATTGGAATAGAATTTTCTCTACCTAAAACAGTTCAATCATTACGCCTTATACTTGTGCCCGCATTTTTACTTCAAATGTTATATCTGTAACGGAGTAGAGAATTACGACCGAGTCACATTGCGGCACGCACCGCTAGAGGGCAGCATGAGTCACGTGGCCTCGGCTGCCATGATATCTCTGCGTGGCTTTACCGCCAAAACACAGCGCGGGAAACTGACAGAAGTTCACGAGCTAGGAAAACGTGAGTTGAAATCGATTGGTGAAGGTAAGGAAATATGACGTATTTAGAATTGAAAGCTTTGAGGTTATTTATGTGCTATCAGACTGTTTAAATGCGAAATAAAGAAGGAAAACCTAGTCGTATAGGTAAGTTTAAAAACACATAATAGATTTTTATCTCAGTTGTTTACTTTAGATATTTTACTTTCATGATTTCAGCCTTTGGATGACATAGGCCTCCTCTAATGTTTTATCCTCTATATTCATTGTAGGGACCTTAACCCACCATGCTGGTCCAATTCGGTTGGCGGGTCGCCAGAGCCTCGTTCGTTGTCTAGCAGGATGCACCACGAGCAGGTGAGGTTGGCTTGGGCCCGATAGTAGATAGTAGAGCCAGGACTCCTTACGTTTTACTTTAGTAGCAAAAATATTTTTTTTCTCTTGTATGTGTGTTATATTACTGAAATATTATGTACATATTATGTATGAGCGTCGGTGGCTCAATGGTGTGGACTAGCGACCTCCTACCGAGAGGGCTAAGGTTCAAATCCCACACGTACCAATGTGTTTTCGAATTTTCGAAAATATATCTACGTTATCTGACGCTCTTACGGTGAAGGAAAAGGTCGTAAGGACACATGCGCACGCCTGCGAAGAGACTGAAAGGTTGTGTGTGAAGTCGTCCAACCCGGACTGGGCCCTGGCCTGATCTCCCTATACGGGTAGGCTAGTGCCCCTCGGTGGAAACTTAATGGGCTGATGATGATGATTATGTACAGTACCCTATATCTGATCAGGTAGTTACATTTTAGTTGGTGCGCTAGAGTTTTTAATGTCTTAAGGAAGATTAAGCAGTAAACAAGTCGACCAGCTAGTTCACATTAATTCGCAAATCATACGCATGCATATGTCAGATGCAGTGTTGTAGGAAACCAACAGTCAACACTGCAGCACTGCTTCCATTGCACAAAACGATGGATGTTAGAAGGTCTCTTGTATTCAGTGGTGACCGCCAATGCCTCTCTTTCTCTCTCTTCAACTTATTGTAGTCCTCTGCTGGACATAGGTCTCCTCCATTGTATGCCAGTTATCCGGTTCTTCGCTTTCCTCAACCATTTCCCACCATTGACGACCCATTTGGTGTAGCGGTTGAGACGTCGACTGCAACACCAAGGGTTCCGGGTTCGATCCCCGGGCAATAGAAATATTTGTGTGCATGAACATGTCCGTTTGTAAAGGTCTGGGTGTTTTCTATGTATAATATGAATGTATTTACATACATATATACACATATATGTATGTAAATACATTCGGCGGCCTCCACTCCAGAACTCGCCTGCTCCAATCAAGGAGAATTAAGCAGTGAGTTTACTTCGCCTGTAATCATCGCTTAACGTAATAAGTTTGCGAAAAAGAACCACAGTCCCTTTTTTGGGATCAAAGGTATATTAAATTAAAGACAACAGTTGTCACTTACTCGTGTTACCAGTCATATCTGCTTGATCGCATAGTTTTTATTTTAAAAATACTAATTCATATGAGTGAACTTTGCCAAGCAACAACAAATCCATAAAACAATGGTTAAATAACGTTTCAATTAAGCCAAAAACATTGCGTACACATAAGAGCAGACCACTATTCGTAGCTTGTAAATACGCATAGGCATCGCGCACATTATCAGCCAATACAATCAAATAAATGAAACGAATGGAAAACAAAATACTTTGGCAAAACCGCATTAATATGAGTTATTAAATTTTACATACGAAACGCGGCACATTGATAGACGATATTGGCTATGTATTATGTACGCACGAACAAAACGTTTCAGAGTAACTAATAAGGCAATCAAATAACACAAATAAACGCATAATAAGGACGAGACGATTTTGATGTAAATCACTATTTTAGTGAAATTACCGGGTATAAGAGACTAACATCTGTTGTCTCGGGTGACGGGCGCAGTGCGGCATTGATGGAGGATAATAACTGTCTATCAGTTGTTGGTCTTCTTTAATGCCGCTCTGTCATAGTCTGGCGTATCACTTACCATTAGGTGAGCGTCCTTAACTTATAACATAAAAAAAAGTCAACCACTGCGTTGTGAACTTGTAGGAAATTATTCAGGAGTGAACTTTAATCCATGCCAACAAGACAAATTGAAGTCATGACAAAAATTCACGATAAAAAGACTAAGAGTAGTCACTAAAGAGAACTAAGTTTAAGCTGTAAGCTTGTAATATATCTGTAAGCTAAAATAAAACATTCTTTGTTGTGAAATATGTGCTAAAATATGAAATGAAAAGTGTTTATTCAGTTTAGGTCCTTATAGAACACTTATGAATGTCAAATGAAGCTACCACTGGTTCGGGAGGTAGTTTTCCACTGAGAAGAAACCAGCAAGAAACTCAGTAGTTACTCTTTTCAAAAAAAATGTGTTGAATACAGATTCATTTGTAATCAAAATAATTATATAAAGCAAATTATATTTTCAATTTTTATCGTATTATGTATTGGTAAAAATATAATAATCTACAAAAGTACTATTAAGTATTATATAAATTTAAATAGATGATAACAAAAAAAAACAAAAGTAGTGCAGGCGTGGAAATCAACATGTCCATGAGTTTTTATCATTTATATAATCTTCAATACTATAGTAAGCTTTTTTTATTAAAATAGACTTTACATGAGACTTAAACTTATGCAGGGGTAAATCAATTACATTTGTGGTAGCTTATTAAATATTTTAATGCTTAATCCCACAAATGAGTTCCCAACCTTATGCAATCTAAGACGGATGGAACGGCAAGTTTGTGTTTGTTCCTAGTGTTCAAACTATGATTATCTGACTTTTTTGAAAATACATGTAAATTTTTGTGTACATAGATGACGCAGTCTAGAATGTACTGAGACGGTAATGTTAAAATATTTATTTGTTTAAATAATTCCCTTAGTGAGTCACGTGATTTAAGGCCGTATATGGCACGGATGGATCTTTTCTGCAATACAAAAATTGTTTGTAGATCAGCAGCAGACCCCCACAAAAGTAGACCATAAGACATTACGCTGTGAAAATAGCTAAAATACACAAGTCTTGCAGTCTCAATATCAGTGAGACTTCTTATCTTCCTTACAGCATATGCAGCGGAACTAAGCCTTCCTGCCAAAGCCGCAATATGGGACCCCATGCAATTTTGCGTCTAATTTTATACCCAGGAAAACGGTTGAATTTATTACTTCCATGGGTCCTTCATCCAAAGTGATGATAGTATCTACCTGCCTTACATTAGGCATTGTGAACTTAATACATTTGTTTTCTTAGAGTTAAGAAGTAAATTATTGGTCGTAAACCAATGTAATACCTGAGAAAGTGTAGTATTTACATCGTCAAAAGTTTCTTTTTGTCTATCCACGTTAAATATAAGAGATGTATCATCAGCAAATAATACAGTTTCACATAGGTTTTGAGTATAATGGTAGATCATTTATATAAATTAAAAATAATAAAGGTCCCAATATTGAGCCCTGGGGAACGCCCATCAATAAAAGGGCTCCGCTGGAACTTGTTTCTCCGACATGTACGCTTTGGACTCTATTCGTTAAATATGATTATTAAATTAAGAGCGTCCTTATCGACACCGTAATGCTTCAACTTCATGAGGAGAGTATTATGGTTAACGCAATCGAATGCCTTCGATAGATCGCAGAATATTCCTATAGCATCTTGCTTATTTTCCACGCCTCAAAAATATGTTTCATTAGTGCCACTCCTGCATCAGTAGTGGATCTGCCTTTAGTAAATCCAAATTGATTGCTATGTAATAATTTGTTTACGTTGAAATGAGACAATAATTGATTAAATATATTTTTTTCAAATATCTTACTTAGAGCTGGGAGAATAGAATAGGTCTGTAGTGAGACGGGTCACTCTTTTCTCCAGATTTGAATAAAGGTATGATTTTCATTAATTTCATCAAATTTGGAAATTTGCCCTGGCCAACACACTGATTAAAAATAACAGCTAAGTGAGGAGCAATACATATAATTATATTTTTAACTATTTCTATAAAGAGTCCCCATAAATCCTCTGTTTTTTTAATATTTAACTCTTTAAAAGTTCTAATGATTATCCCTGCATTTACATGTGTAAATCTAAAAGACGTTTTGCACTCATCAACATGTGACTTGAGGAGAGAAACAGCAAGATGAGGATTTGAATTTAATTTACTAGTTACAGTGACAGCAATATTAGTAAAGAACTTTTCAAATGCATCTGCCACCTGAGAGTCAGTATCAAGACTCCTGCCATCAATATTCAGTGAGATCTTGTTGTCTTGTGTTTTATTTTTACAAGTCTCCTTATTGATGATATTCCACGAAACTTTACTTTTATTAGTAGCATTGATTATTTTATTTTTAAAATAATTAGCTTTAGCTACTGCGCAAACTTTTTTGAATAATTTTGAATAATTTCTAACATACTCTATGATAACAGGGTCATTAGTATTAGCCTTAACATCATACAATTCAAATAACTTTTTTCTACTTGTATAAATACCAGTAGTGGCCCAGTCGCTAAATTTAGATTTTAAAGTATTTAATCTGACATGTTTTTTTGGAAATGTACCATTAAATTCCTTTTCAATTACACTAAATAATTTATTATAATGTTCATCGACATTTTCATTACTATAAGTAATAAAGGCAACTTGCTAGATATATTTTCCTTAAATTTTTTATGCGATATGTTGTAATTGGCCGACAAACAAAATTACATGAATTTGGGGCAAGACGGTGCTCAAACGATGCCATCTGTCCGCTTTATATATATATATATATAATTTTCTAGCATTGCATAATACCCAGATGACTTTTACTACGCGGTCTCCACGCAGGATTCGAATCCACTACCCCAGGATCAGGTATCAATCTCAAACAACGGTCAGACCAACGCTACACCAAAGCCAAGCAAGACAAGCGCCAAGCTACTCTTATCTGTTCAACTAACCAAGCCTGTTTGTACAAGCAACAGAAAACACAAAGCCCTTCTATGTGTTAATGTAACAGTATATATTAACCCATCGGAATATCTAGGAATTAAGATTAATGCTATCTTTTTTGCATCAGTGAGTTCCTACCGACAATTACAAACAAAGAAACCATTTAAAAGCTTTATCTGCCAATTAAACAAACGGAAATTGTGTGCAACAAATACAAAGGTTAAATTTGAATTTCAGGTTACTACTAGTATAAAATATATTAACAAACAAATAAATTACGAAATCAGTAAATTGTGTCTATGGTATATATTACTAGTGCGTTCATTTACAAGGGACGTTGATGTCAATGGAAAATAATTTTAAAACTTAGTAACGGCTATTTATTCTGCAAATTGTACCACCGGCTCGTTAATTCTATAGAAAACTTACACCTTAGGATCTATTTTAGATATACGAGTAAGTGTAATCAGATGTTTATGTACACAATTGGGTTACAAAATAAAATGTCAATAGTAATAAATAAAATGTGTTCAGTTCTTGTCCTCTTTAAACTTCTCCTGAATTGCCAGTTTGTGTGCTCCACATCAGCTTCGGCCCATTAAAGACAGTAGCCTCTGCTCCTTATCACAGCATCTTCGTTCAGTGTCAACGTCGAATTTATTTTCACACCGGAAGTCATGGTCTTTCTTATATTTCATGTAGTCTTTGATTACTTTCTTTATTCTGTCATACTCTTTTGAGCAGCATACTTTTCCGGCATCACTATAGCTTGGTGGCAAAACTGGCTGAGCAACTGTTCTGTACATCTTTGAAAAACCGTCTGGATAAGCGCAAGGTCTACCCATTACAGGGCATGGGCCAAGCTTTATCGGAGGCAACCCGTAATCATCTTTCTTTTCCTCGTCTTCATGCATCATATAGATATATTCCATATTCTTAAAATGAGCTTCTATAATATTCGAAAAAAAATAAGAAACAAATCATTTTCATTTACCTTAACTTGACAGTTTGTGACTGTACACTGCTGGGCTTGGGATAGAACCTCTTGCGTGATAGTGAAGGTTTACCTTTATTGCAGCATTATGACGTGAAGGAGAGCCTTGCTTTGGCACAAATACAGTGATATCACTCCGGTCGAGGCAAAGTCCTACAGCTATCGTAAAAAACAAAGAGACAAAAAAAGCACAAATAAAGCAGTCCCTTTTTGAGCTCTTCCAAATTACTCCAGGAGTAATTAATATACTCAGTTACAATTTCAAAAATATTTGCATATTTGAAGTAATTTCATCTAGATTACATTTGTTTGGTCACTTATTTTAGGTTTGTATTACTAAAAAAAGTATGACTAAAGTCAGTAAAAGTTGGTGAATGAATTGATATTTTAAGGATGAAAACTCACAAAAGTTTTGAAAGTCACGGTAGCTACTAACTGCCCAATAAAAGCCAGCTTGTGAACAAACAGTGGTCCATTCAACATTCTTGCGGACGTTCCAGTTCAAACAGGATTATGAAAACCGATTATGAAACTGCGTCACAATTAGGAAAATATTTCACAGCAACGAACAATTGAAACGTCACAATACCACGCGCTAAGTTCGGATTGGTTGTGTAATTCAGTCATATCCAAAAATATCCTTCGGAAGCCTTACAAATTGTTCGACACAGCGTGGTTGTTCATGAAAACGGAGTTACTCAACGGACTTTGTTTTACGGGTCAATCACGAGGCTGTTTTACAAAATACACCTGACTGGTGCTAAGGTCAGATCAAAAGTACCTTAATCCGATTAGCATGCATCAAAAGATACCTACCTATATGAACGTGTAGGAAGCGACAGGTGTGCAATAGAATACTACAAAAAAACTCGAAACGGTGAAGAATAAAATTAAGATGTTGATGAGCTCATAAATAAATCTGATCAGAGGGTTATCGCAATCTCTTAAAACAGTATTGTTATAATGATACGTCAGCATTTTTGTACCAGAAAAGACAAAGTAATATTATTGTAACACTGTTTTAAGAGATGGCGGTAACCCTCCTGATAGCTTATCATGAAATGCACAACTTAAACTATAGTTAGGATTATACCTATATCGAATCCTTATTTTTCCAATGATAAAAAGTGACGTCATAGTGTTGTAATGCCATAGAAAGTGTACAATTATCGTTTTGTCAGAACGTAATAACAAGCAATTGATTTTTCAGTCAACATCCCTATTACTCATTTTTGAATACCTTAATTTATCTTCTTTAACACTAACTTTAATGTTAATATAAATTTAACAATCAATCAAGCATATAAGTATTGTCAATATATAATTTACTCGTAGTGTAATTCTACGTCCACCATTTTGCCGAACAACGAAATATGCTCTAGCTGTAAGCCAACACTGAACTCAACTCCTCAACGACGAGATTCATCAGGAAAACAATAGTCAGCAGTGGACTTAAAAACTAAAATAAAAGGTAATTACCTTTTGGACTAGAGGTTGGAAAAAACGTTCATTGTATAGGTACTGAAAATTTTCAGTATCGTCTTACTCGTAGAACAGAATTTGAGATGCAAGGATATCCCAAATCTTTATCGCTACTTAGTATATTTATTTTATCTGTTTCGCTACGTAACTTTCCGTATCCATAGATATATACGGGATTCAATCGTATGTGTCTTTCATAACATAACAGTTCATTGGATACATTTGTTTTCTTGTTTGACTGTCTAATAGGAGAAAATTAAGTCGATCTTCGAATGCATTTGCACGTGTCTTTATCGCAAGACAGAGAGATTGTGAAAAAACACTGATAATTTCTTGATAAAAATGCGATACATGCCGAGTATGACCGTACTCTTTTCGACTTAAAATTTCTAAGTATTAGTTATATTTATTTGAAAACAGACATTGACAGTCTATCAAAGAAGTATCGACTTTTTTTAAGAAGCCATCATATCAGCAGGTAAGATTAAGAAATGGCGTGGAACAAATAAATAAATATCCACGCACATTCACACAACGCCTAGTTGTGAAATATTACGGGTACTAAACAACTGATAAACACTTTTTAGGGTTCCGTAGCCAAATGGCAAAAAACGGGACCCTTATAGATTCGTCATGTCTGTCTGTCCGTCCGTATGTCACACCCTTTTTTCTCCGAAACTATAAACACTACACTGTTCAAATTTTGTAAGTATATGTATTCTGTGAACCGCTATTAGGTTTTGACAAGAAACTTGAAAAATAATTAATATATTTTGGGGTTCCCATACATTCAACTGAAACTCAAAAAATATTTTATCGCACCCCCCCGTGTGGGATATCAATATGTAGAGCTTAAAAAATGATAAAGAGGTTCCTTATATCATTTTTTTATAAATTGAATAGTTGGCGCGAGAGACACTTCCAAAGTTGAAAAAATTGTGACCCCTTCCCCCTCTAATTTCTAAACTAGGGGGTTGATAAAATAAAAAAAATGTACACTATCATAAAATCTAACAACGAAATTTAGTTTGAGCGATTTCTGGTGTGTAGTTTTTTTTATACGTCATAAACGGTGAACCACTATTTTTCATATTAAAGCTGTACTAGGTGCTTAAGTAAATAAAAATTACTTTATTTTATGTTACTTGCTGCTGCGGAACCCTCCACGGGCGAGTCCGACTCGCCCTTGGCCAATTTTTTTTGTAGATATACATATATATAGAATACACCAGACCAATACAAATAGATATGTTTAAGAACACAAATGGAACCCTTGGTGTAAAAGCCGACATCTCAACCAATTAAACCATATGGGTCTTCAATCATAACTTGACGAAGTTGGCAACGCACTTGTTGCTCCTTCAGAGTCGTGAGTGGCCATGTGTGGCTGCCACCGGTTTCGGGTTCGATCCCCGCGGAGTACAAATATTTATGTGCAGAACACGTCTATTTGTATTGGTCTCGGTGTTTTTTATGTATAATATGTATGTATTTACCAAGATGAATCGTCTGCTCGTTGTATGATTAACTATAAAATAACAAAAAAAGTCAACGAAACATCGAGAAGAAAATTTTAATACTTATTTACTCATACAAGTTGAACCTTCAAAATTTAAATAAATCCTAAATGGATAAGTTGAATCCACAGACATCAGAATATACATTAGACTGGACAAGCCGCCAAGTTTATAGGCAGTCCCAGTGTCGCAATTTCTTTTCGGTTCTTACCTGTGAAAAATTATTATATTTCTTGGTAAATTTACTGATTTATTGCGTAGTAGTAGTAGTAGTAGAGCGTCGGTGGCTCAGTGGTGTGGACTGTCGCCTTCCTACCGGAAGGGCTGAGGTTCAAATCCCGACACGTACCAATGTATTTTCGAATTTCCGAAAAATATATGTATGTTATCCGACGCTCTTACGGTGAAGGAAAACATCGTGAGGAAACCTTCATGCACGCCTGCGAAGAGATTCGAAGGTTGTGTGTGAAGTCGTCCAATCCGCACTGGGCCCGCGTGGACGACTAAGGCCTAATCACCCTATACTGGTAGGCTCGTGCCCCTCGGTGGGGACGTTTAATGAGCTGATGATGATGATTGCGAAGATGGGCATGTTACAATTGCACAGGATGGCATTTTGGAAAAAAACGGTATTTTTTTCTAATATTCGTGCGTCTTGACTCGCTCACAGAGCGTAAACTGGTAGCCAGTGTATGCTCGTTGAGCTTACATTTGTCGCACTTTAAACGCGGCTTGCCCCATCTCCTGTAGTAGGAAATCTGTGTTGAATCGAATTTTGCTAAGCATTACAAACCCATCTACCGGGAAGAGAGTTTATTCACTGGGAAGTTTCTTGGAACTACAGAATTGTGATTATATAAGTAATTTTTAGTTAGTGTCGTCAATGACGTACAAGTAGTTGTTTGCAAATACCTTAAAATTGGAATCTAATACGTACTGATGAAAACACATTAATTATGGTCTCAAAAGTTCATATTTATGATGGAACGGCTACTTGATTTAAGATTTCAATGTATTTTATATATTAAAGTTAAAGGCAAAACTGGTATTTTTAAATTTTATAAGTAGAAAGTAAATACTAACTACGTTTTATAGACAAATATATTGTAAAAGCACAATTTTTTTTTAAAGGAGTGACTGCTGAGTTTCGTGCTGGATTCTTCTCAGTGGACAACAATAGTCCGAACCAGTGGTAGAATCAAATTTGACATTCATAAGTGTGCTTTATGGACCCAAATTGAATAAATATATTTTCATTTCATTTCAGTACTTAGACCATATCCTACCATATCTAACATAATGCACAGAAGAAAAAGCACAAAACGTAAAATTTTTACAATGTCTTCTAAAAATAAATCTTATTCACAAGCATTTTTAAAAATAGCGCTTCTCTACTTTCTTACTCAGTAATTACAAAAACAATGTTCTCAAACAAATGTAGAATGGTAATGAGATAAGAAGCTTAGATTAAATTCTAATGAAAGACAATACGGGTCCTTTTGCATCGAAATAAAGTAAGCATCGAATTTTAATGAATCTTAAGTGATAATAAATAAATAATTGCATCAGAGAATGCAATTGGAATGTAATTGATTCCAGCACCTACGAGTAATTTAAGAAGCCCAAGTCAACATTAAGTGTCCATGGTCCATGAATCTCAAGCCCAAACAAAACTTCTTCAGCCAAATTATTGGAAGATAAAAGTGGCCCCGTACATACTGAATGATGACCAAATGGATGTGTCGCAACCATCTGGTTAAACTAGCCATCCAATTGGACGATATTTATTTTGATGACTACTAGCGCTGGAGTGGAGAAAATCAGAACTAAATTTGAATCCCTTGGTTGAGCTTTAATAAGTCATTTCGAAACGGCTAACTTCTAATAAGAAAGTATGATGATGCGAAGTTGTTCAACTTTGAGTGATTTTAGTTCAAACAACTATCGTCCTAGACATACAGTTTGGATAACGGCCTAGGCGTCCATTTAGATAGCTAATTTAACCATAAGGCTGCGACAGATGGATGACATTCTTTATAGACATTTTACATTGCATTATAGTAAGAAATCATTTTAGTTACTGACATATAATTATTGTATTATTCCTTTAACTAGGCAACGGCGATACCGACGTAAAATCACGGGGGCGTTGTGGAAATATTGATCGGTCTTCCCATCGCTAACGCGCACTATGGGAAACGTGATTACTCAGATAAATAATTAACAGTATTTAAATAAAGAAGAAACAGAGAAATATTTATCAATTTAAGGCATCGCAAAATGAAGTCACGTTAGGTACAATTTTACATACATAAAAAAACATTAAAAAACACAAAAATGACTAAGTACCTAAGCGTGTGTGGACTTTTCGCTTTTGGTCACAGAGGGCCTTCATTTCTTCACCGGGTGATTACTTTGGGCATAAAAAAGTTTACAAACGACCTAAGGGGCTCCCGGAGCAGGTCTCAAACTTCGGCTTAGGGCGTTGCCGCGGGGGCTAGGTAACGTTAGGGACGAAAAGCGATCCGGTAGGTGCCGGTTACGCGAATAGAAAAAGGAAGAATAAGGAAGAAAGTAATGAAAAAGAAAAAAGAATAATGAATTCAAGTAAGGAAAGCATAAAGAATGAAAGAAAGAATGACTACGTAAGGAATGACCTGGAGTGCTACGAAGATTACGGTCTTAAATTTAATTTAATTTTATACATATATATATATTTACTAATACTTAATATGATAAAAATTGAGAATATAATTTGATTTATATAATTATTTTGATTGACACATGATTATGTACTAAACACAAATTTTTTGAAAAGAGTAACTACTGAGTTTCTTCTCAGTGGAAAACTACCTTCCGAACCAGTGGTAGCTTCATTTGACATTCATAAGTGTTCTTTAAAGACCTAAACTGAATAAACACTTTTCATTTCATTTCATTTCATTACAAGTCGCAACTACTAAATTCATTGCAGAAGACAGTAAGAGCCATTTTTATTTAGCTTTCTTATAATAGTTATAAAATTGACACAGATTTCAGAGTTCGAAAGACCTTAATTTTTTCCCTCATATGAAGAAGAATCATATCAAGTAAAACATTTATTTTGAATAAGAATATATTACAGAATTCAAAGACTTTTTGCGGTATTGCAACAAGAAATTTAAAGTTACAACGATTTAAAGGCATGAATGAATTGAATTTAGGTATTTAAAGACAATAATAAAAAAACATAGGTACCTATATCAACTACCGTAAAAAGGATGGCTAAGGTAATATACCATATACTGCCGTATTCATAAAAGCAAGTGTTTGTTCTGCATGGGGATCGAATCTGGAGCCTTTAGCAGCAGCCGTATATAAAAAAGTATATTACCGGTCCGCTTAGAAATCATTAGAGGAGGCCTTCGTTGAACAGTGGACATATTAGGTTGTAATTATGAATGATATATATAAAAGCACTTTTATACCTATCAGCAGTTCGCCAATTGGACACAATATATTATGCAACAAGCTGTTTGTCCAATTTCCACACGTAATGAGTGCATCATCCAAATTAGGTGTTCATTTGAACTCGGCGCATGCAGAATCAAATGTCATTATTAGTGTGCGCAGCTATTCGCAAAAATGGTGCAGTCGAGTTGCTCATTCTCTTTTTATGATGTATCCCTATTTCCCAACGACGTAAAAACAAAATTCAATGAGAAACTAAAATGCTTCCATAGATTTGGCTTATTGATAAATTAAACTCAATAACAAGCTTCATTAAACTTTTATGCACGAATATTCTGACTAATTAAGTATTAGTCTACGATCCCGTGGTTTTTGAACTATTTTCGGTCTGTAGACTCTCATTAAATAAATATTTATTAGAAATAGTAGTACATTAACTAAAACACTCAGCCTGACTGACTCTACAACTGTACTCTTTAAACACCATTTATCCCAAGAAAGATACAATAAATTGCCTTTGTACTTTTATTTCAATTATTATTGTTGATTTTCGATGTTTATATATCTTTATTAATTATTTATGTGCATAAATCCATACTCATACTAATATTATAAATGTGAAAGTATCTCTGTCTGTCTGTCTGTTTGTCAGCTTTCACGCCTAAACGGCTGAACGGATTTTGATTGAAACTTGGTATGTTGATAGTAGGTAACCTAGAATAGGTTTAGGCAACTTTTTGTCCCGTTTTCACCCCCCACTTCCTAAATAGGGTTGGAAGTTTGTATGGAAATTCCGCAATTTTTGTAGTACGACGCTGAAATTTGGTATGCGGACTATTTGTCAAAAACGAAAATTTATGGCATATTTTTTTTTCAAAAATCCACCCCAACCCCTTCAAATAGGGAGAAGTATCATATCCAATTTTCCCAGTTTTAAGGTAGATTTTATTGAAACTTGGTATGTTGATAGAAAGTTAACTAGAAAAGGTTTAAGGCTACTTTTTGTCCTGTTTCACCCCCCACTTCCCTAAAATGGGGGTTGAAAGTTTGTATGGAACATTCCGCAATTTTTGTAGTACGACGCTGAAATTTGGTATGCGGACTATTTGACAGAAACGAAAAAATATGGCATATATTTTTTTTTTCAAAAATCCACCCCCAAACCTTTCAAATAGGGGAAGAAGTATCATATCCAATTTTTCCTAGTTTTAAGGTAGATTTTATAAAAACTTGGTATGATGATAGAAAGTTACCTATAATAGGTTTAAGGCTACTTTTTGTCCCGTTTTCACCCCCCACTTCCCTAAAATGGGGGTTGACGTTTGTATGGAACATTCCGCAATTTTTGTAGTACGACGCTGAAATTTGGTATGCAGACTATTTGTCACAAACGAAAATTTATGGCATATTTTTTTTTCAAAAATCCACCCCAACCTTCAAATATGGGAGGAAGTATCATATCCAATTTTTCCCAGTTTTAAGGTAGATTTTATTGAAACTTGGTATGTTGATAGAAAGTAACCTAGAAAAGTTTAAGGCTACTTTTTGTCCTGTTTTCACCCCACACTTCCCTAAAATGGGGGTTGAAAGTTTGTATGGACATTCCGCAATTTTTGTAGTACGACGCTGAAATTTGGTATGCGGACTATTTGACGAAACGAAAAATATGGCATATATTTTTTTCAAAAATCCACCCCAAAGCCTTCAAATAGGGGAGAAGTATCATATCCAATTTTTCCTAGTTTTAAGGTAGATTTATAAAAACTTGGTATGATGATAGAAAGTTACATACCAGAATAGGTTTTAGGCTACTTTTTGTCCCATTTTCACCCCTACTTCCCTAAAATGGGGGTGGAAGTTTGTATGGAACATTCCGAATTTTTTGTAGTACGACGCTGAAATTTGGTATGCGGACTATTTTGATAGATAGATAGATAATTCTTTATTGCACATAACAAATTAAACAATTAACAAGATTCTGCACAGGAAAAAAAGTACAATTGGCGGCTTATTACTAAATAGTAATTTCTTCCAGACAACCAACTTATAATAAGAGGACAATGAAAGAAGGGGTATGCATACATATAAACAAGAATAAGAGAAAAACAAATAACCTAAATATATATACTTAAATACATACATATGTAACTATCAACTTAAAATATATATATGTAACTATCAACTTAAAATATATATAAATACATTAGCATAATTTTTAATACATACATACATAGTAGAATATTGCAAACAAAAAATACCTAAATTAAATATACAAACTTTATAATATACAAAAAATATACTACGATTTATTCAACTTAAATAACAGTGACAGGCAGAAAAACAATGAAATAATCCACTAAGCCAGGAAATAATCCTTGACTGACTTTTTTAAAATAGGAAGTGTTTTAGATTTACGATCGATAGTGGTAAGAATTCCATAAACGAACAGACTGCACAGTAAAGGACTGAGTATACAGATGCGTAGAATGAGGAGGAAATATAAGATGGAGTTTATTAGCTGTGCGCAAATCACGACCCTGTGTGGGTTCCAGGAACTGAAATCGTTCTTTAAGGTGCTGAGGAGCAGAAGGAATAAATAAAACTGTATAAAGAAGAGAAAGAATGTGAAGGTGACGACGCTGCCGAATAGGAAGCCACTTAAGCTTAGCACGGAAGGAAGACACATGGTCATACTTTCGTAGGCCAAAAACAAAACGAAAACAAAAGTTTTGGAGACGTTCAATCTTGTAAGAAGATGCTCATTTAGATTTAAGTAGCAGCTGTCAGCGTAGTCAAGAATAGGAAAAAGCAAAGCTTGAACTAACGCAACCTTGGTTGGTATTGGTAAGGTTCCTTAGCCTGACAAGAGAGCCCGCCGCAGCATACAGCTCTGCTGTCCTCAACAACTTGGGGTTCCCATGTAAAACCACTGTCAATAATTATTTCAAGGTCTTTAACAGTTTGGAGTACTCAATTTGAACACATGAAAACATACGCAAGGCAAAGTGCTCCAATCAATCTTAGATATCAGCCGGGACTGACCAACAACAATCGCCTGCGTTTTAGAGGGGTTAACATTGAGCCAAACGACTTACTCAACAGAGATGCGAGTCAGATCAGTATTAATGACCTGCACAACACTTGCGAGGTCATTAAGTCTGCCCTGTGCATAAATTTGGAGATCATCAGCATAAAGATGAAATGATGAAGAAAGTTGATTAGTAATTGAATTGATAAACAGAGAAAATAAAAGAGGAGATAACACTCCACCTTGCGGTACACCAGCAGCAACCCACACCAGTCAGAAAAAACATTTTCTAAACGAATGCGCTGCCGACGCCATATAAATAACCATGGAACCAGTCAAGAACCGATGGGGATATGTTAATAGAGCGTAACAGTCCCAACATGACATCAAAATCAACCGTGTTGAAAGCATTGGAGAATGAAGTAAGGTAAGAACAGTGAGAATGTTGATTATCTATGCCTGCACGAATATCCTCTGTGACAGTACTATGACCGCGGCGAAAACCGGATTGAAAGGAATTGAGGAGCTGGTGTTTTGTAAGAAAAGAACTTAACTCGGACTATGTTGATAATTTTTGTTATTTTGTGTTGTGCATGTCTTTCGTTGTACTTTCGAGACAGGCTGGCGAGACGAGTGCATCGTTGGTTTTATTTTTTAATCTCGGAATCATGCTAAAGAAATATCGTGAGTAGCCAGCCATATTCGCACACTCATTTTCCTTCAACGATGATTCATGCGACTAAAGTACTGTCCGGTTGATTATTGCACCTCGCTCTGGCCACGCTAAAATGATCTTTATAACTACCACGTAAGAACATGAGGATAATACGAGTTATCATTGGGTATTTTTAATTGTAATAACTTTGATATGGCAAACATTGTACCAAAGAGATAAGTCCGGGGCGTAATTATTGCATAATTTCTATATTAATGATATCGATTTTCACTGCAAAGTTTGATGAGAATTGAATGGAAGGCTTAAATCGGGATCAGAATAGACGTTAGGACGTCATTATTCAGGGTGAAGCCAACTTCACCTGCCCGTGACACATATTGCCATATAAGAAACAAGACTGTATTTTTACTAAGTGGTACACTCGGTACTGAGTCGTCTAGGTGGTAGGAGGTGGTACCCACCGCAATGTATGATACAGTTCCGTACAAAATAGAACATCTGTGTTTCGGAATGAGGGCACTGTAGCTAGTAAAATTACCGGGTGTAAAAGACCTAACATCTGTTGTCTCGGGTTTCTGGACAGAAATGGATGGCTGTCATGGCCAGGCGTATCACTTGGGATGCTCATTGGACTTCCGGCACTGGTGGAGTCTTTGAGTGGCTAATTTTTTCAGAGAAGACTTATCAAGCAGTGGACTGTATGGACAAAGTAATACAATAAAAAGCAAGAGTAAATAGACATTTTCAGGATTATCATGCTCTATCTTCGTTGGAATCATCCCTTACCATCGGGTGAAATCATGAATAAATTGTAATTAATTCTAACACAAATATAAGCCGTAAATAAGACCATAACTGCCAATCTCAACTTCGGCCAATATATTGAGTCCAAAGCAAATACTGCAGCAAAAAAACTTGATCTTTCCAAGGTCAGGTGTATTTCACCCCAGTGAGATGGCGGTTAAATGTCTGTCTTCGCATTTGAAAAAATCCATATCCGTGCTTGTATTATCACTGTTAAGTTTACTCGTATTGCAGGACCATCCACTTGACCACTTGCGAAAGCTCGCATGTGGAGGTTGAATATGGAAAGCGGTGAACCGGACGGAGAAACGTCTGGTATAAAATAAACTATGTACCACTATGATAGGTTAAATAGAGATAGAGAAAGAGCCTAGAACATTTAGATTACAGAAGATGCCCTTTTGACGCCTCTTAAGTACGCTCCAGGCACATGATCCGACATAATACACATTTTGATTTGGTATCACGTCTTACGTACTTCAATGTATATATTTTAATGCGCAGAACATTATAATTTGGTAAACAAATATATGCATAAATATCATAGCCAACTTAAACCAAGAAATATAATAGTAATTGCTAATGTACGACATATTAAATATGTATTCAGTTGGAGATTCTTTTATCTATGTTGCTAAGCTTTCGCATAATGCAAACCCAATAAAACACTTTTCTCCCGCAAAAATGTCAATTCCCAAATACGTTATGTGCGATGTTGGACTATCCAGGAAAATGTGCCAGGAAATATATACCTTAATATGTTACTAAATATAAACTATACAGTACATATAATGCCATATATGCAGAATGTTTATTTTATTTAAAAATATACCTCGGTATATTCTTATATTTCATATTATCTGGGGTAGACTTTAAGCTCACCAACCAGCTATCACGGATATGCTTTTGGTAAACCTGTATACTAGACTGAATACAGAAAAAGGCAGTAAATGTGGCCTTTTTCTGTTCCAGGTTCTGATGTACCAGGTTTTCATGTACCAGGTTCTGTGGCTTGAACATTTAAGTCACAAGATAGCAACTTCATTCCAGTCCATTCTTCAAGATAGTATTACCACTAGGTGCTACTAAAGTTTAAATAGACTTAATATCAGGAGGTGCTTGCAAATGTAAATAAATATGTAAAAAAAGCTTCGATTTTTATTACTGTCACTATATTTAAAGTCTAAAATATATAAGTATAACCAATGCTTAACAGTCATTCTAACGCACAGACGCTAAACATGGAACATTACAGTAAAGCTGGCGCTTAGAAAAGCTTCACTCAGCGAAGTATAAAAGGTTCAAAACTGGGAATATCATCTTCTATCCTTAAAGAGTTCAAAACAAAACATATGACCAAACTGTGCTAAGCAGAATTGGCAACGACCGGTCATATAGGCATAGAAACAGTATACTGGTTTTTGAATAGAGACCTCGAATGAGCTACTGAAGAGTTGGGGAGCCCTAATTACTAGTTGTGTCAAAGACTTAAGCAACTGATCTTGAGAATGGGGATCTTAAGAAAGTTAGCAGGCAGTTCTTGGGTGGCAACAATAGATAATAATCGATGTTGGTGGCGAATACTTGGAGACGCTTATATTCTCCTCCTAAGTGGTTTTTTTATTTATTCAATTCTTTGTAAAACAAAAACACAAAAATATACGAAGAAAAAAGTACATTGGGCGGCGTTATTGCATATGGCAATTTCTTCCAGGCAACCTTAAGATGGAGATATAAAATATATTTACAGGTTTAAATACAAGTTTTGTTTCTTAGATGATATTGATGAGATGATAACACCGGTCAATCCCTCTATCAAGAATCATTTTAAGATAATTATTCAAGTGTTGACCTCACCATGTAAATATTATATTAACTTTTCTATTTGTCAAATTGTATGTCCACAGGTTCGGGAACAAGTTCTGCCTTGCCCCCTCCCCCCTCCGCTCGTAGGGGGTTCCGGAGACGGCAGCTTCCGTAGCTGGCCGGATCAGCCGCCACTTCCTATGCTTCGGATCTTTGGCAATTATCGTTCCGGACTATATTCTCTAATCGCCACATGTTGTATTTCTGTTCATTTACACTCATGTCAATGCTCAAAATAATAATATTGTGAAGTGAAAATACTACATCTTTTTGGATATTTTCTTACAAATATAGAAGTAAATCAAATGTAAAAAAGTGTCAGCTATTTTTCTACCGTGGAATAATTTATCAAACTATTCTTCATCAGCAGCAATTCATTACATACGTCTCCACCGAGGGCACGAACCTACCCGTACCCGGATGCCTTAGACGTCCACACGGGCTCAGTGCGGATGTTTTCCTTTACCGTAGAAGCGTCGGATAACGTATAATTTCAAAAATTCGATAAGATATTGAGACGTGGCGGGATTTGTCCACACCACACACAAATCCACACCAATGAGTCACCGTCGCTCTTAACCATTGACTTGGAGCTATAAGTTTTATTGTAAGTTTTAAAACCAAAAACCCAAGAGGATGTAATTCACAAACTAGTCAGAAAGGTAAGCGAGAATCGACGTGCATTAAGTATAATAATATTGATTCATATTTAGGAAACAAACAATATCATATTACATTAATAGGACAATACATTTTGGCAATAAAATAAATAAATCAAGTTTCTACTAATAGTTAAACAGACATGTCAAAAAATTACATAAAATAAAATAAAATGCATTATAATGCAAAATGTGTTACATACATATATTATTTATTTAAATGTTGCTTATTAATATTATGTTATACATTACTTGTATTTGCGCTAAGTGTTAACTATCAAACTTTTATGATATACTTAAAAATAAAGTTTTACCTAGTGGTTTTTATATAAAATTAACAAAAATCGTCTCCCAGTGGAGCATCCAGCTCTACAGACAATAGGAGCATCAATTTGAGCGTTTGCTGGCTCATAAATAATGTAAAATTATATAAAGAGCGTCAGTAGCTCATTGGTATAGACTACTGCTTTCTGATCTAGAGGGCGCAGTTTCAAATCCCGCCACATACCAGAAGCTCGAAGCTATGTTCAGAATCCAATAACTTTGTCTAAGACAATATTCCGGTGTGAGACCAAAATAGATAGGCCCGAGTTGTTCTTTGTAGCAGCCTCTAAATAGAGTGCGTAATAGGAAGGGGAGGCGAGGGCGACCCTCCTCGCGCATGCGCTCCCCGTACCGCACTAATATCGGTTTTATTAGGAAGCTTTTGTTTTTTACTTATTAACATCGCATTTCCATCACAATTATCCAATAATGATTATCACATCTTTAGCTTCTGGGAATGAGGTTCCATGTTTATTTCTTATGTACAAAAAACCATGGCAACTCGCATGGCAATTATATCTTTAAAAATAATACAATGTTACTAACACCGGCTAGTACACCAGTATTTTTTTTTTCCATAATCAATATTTATTTGACAGGTTTTCTTTTTTTATGCCACAGAAAAAAAAAACAAAAGCGCGTCTTTGGCTCAGAGTAATTTAAGCCCGGTTAGACGTTGCGTACGCTGGCTGTGAAATGTGTCCGTGGCGGAGGGTGTCACCGCTCGGCAGATGTGCGGCGCACGTGGCGTGGCACGGCACAATGGAACGGGGTCCAATATGGCATGGGGAACTTTCCCGCTCTTTTCGCTGATGATTTTGTGCGACGTTTTATTGCTCCTTTTTTAATCCAATACATTAATGTAATATCGAGATGGAAAATTCTTGCTGTTACAGTGGATTGGTACTGCACCAGAGGTTAGAGTTGTTTGGTTTTCATTCGATGTGCCTTTTTAATAATAAATGCTTTCTGCTTGTTAAGAGCATGCTGCCTCTCTTTATGACTCTTGAAGAATACTATCCAGGACTGTCTTTATTAGTCTGTATATATAAAGACGTCTGCGTGACATGAATACATACTTCAGATATTCTTCTCTAACATTTGACTATGCTCGAGTATCTATTACTCACTCTCTAGGGTTCACTTCGGCGTCGTTGTCCAGATATAATGAGTACCCATTGAGTCTCTTTAGCCAAAATAATGTTTTACACGGCAAGATTTCTCAGCCGTCGGTAAAGACTACGAAAGCCTTATTAATGAAATAAGATACCATTCAAACAAAAAATTCACTGTTGCTCACATGGGTACAGCGCGATACTCATCATCCGCGCGCCGTACGACTCCAAAATAGCCGGCGCTACGACAACCCTATCGATTGTTAAAGATGGCTAAATCTTGTTTTATCCAAATTTTGGTGTAATTCATAAACCAATATAAAATACAAAGCTTTTTTTGAATTTTGTTGATATCGCTTTTTGTTTTCTTACCCTTTTTGAACCTGAAACCCTTGGTTTCAGGTTCGATCCCCGGACAGTGCAAACATTTGTGTGCATGAACATGTCTGTTTGTATTGGTTTGGGTGTTTTCTCTGTACGTATTTACAAAAATAAAAAGTATGTTCATACGATGTTTAGATCCCATATTACAGGCTAAATGCTTAGTTTTGGACTTAATGACGGTTTTTTTATAAATCCCTACATGATTAAAATTATAAAAACCATACTATAAATAAATTAAAATACAATACATACTTTGTAATTGATGCCAATTTGAGCATTATTGTAATGTATGCAAATACAATATAAGCTTTCTCTGAAACAATGGGAAAAGAATTATGGCCAGATGGAATTTAAAATGGTAATTCTCGTGGAGTAGCTATACGTACTAGCTTTTTAACGTCATATTATCTATATTTTAAAGATATAGGCTGTGTCACATATGGAGTAGCGGTTGAAGAAGTCAGCTACTACATTAAAGGTTACGTGTTCGATTGCCGTGCAATACAGACATTTGTGTCTTGCATTGGTCTGGATTTTCTATGTGATTTTTCCGTTGTTCAATAATTCCAGTTTAATTTAAACATGATGTACCATCGTGTCTTAAGACAGTATTGCTATAATATTAGTTCGCGTTTTATGGTATAAAAAAGGCAAAGTAACATTGAGTGCATACTAACTGTTTTAAGAAAAAACTATAAGCCCCTGGGTATCACAGTCTCCTAGAAAACCAGCATAAAAATTGCGTTGAGTTTCATTGAGTGATTGAGGTACTGGGGCACCAAAACCTTTAATCGCAGCAGGAGTAGTTGGAGCGATAATTTTAATTGTATTGTAGTCCTCCTTCACTACACGGTAAACCTTTCTTTAAACTAAAATGGCAAATTTCTTTAAAAAATAAAATGATATCTGTTTATTTTTTTAATTATGTTACTTTTGCTTACGATACAAGCACAAAGAATTACTTTCCTTAAAATTGGAAAAACTGACTTACACTTTTTTGTCACTTAAAAGTGAAATGCAGAACTGCGTGTCGCTGCAGATGTCATGCACAAAGCTCCCCAGTCGTAGTATTCCCAGCCCAGGTTTCTTGCAAGCCAAGTGAACTGGAGACGCAAGCAATCGCGTGGCTGACCGATCATTACGCAGACTTATTAGATTAGACGAGTAAAATGACAACCTTTATTACAAGATAACAAAAATAAAAATCCATTTAATCAATTTAGGCATACAATAAGCAATTATGATCGACAAAAAAATAAAAACATACATTTAAATTACGAAAATAACATACACACAAAAACATACATTTAAATGACCAAAATAACACGCACACAATAACATAAAAAGTGTTTTGTTTATGTTATATTGCACGGGCTCGGAGGAATAATTGCACAGAGCCACACGGGTTATAGGTATCGACGATCATTGAACTTTTTTTCTTTTCGGATTGACTTTTCGATGTTAGCCGCAGGAAGCGTTCACAGCTTCACTGGACGATTGGCGAGCGCAGATGGCTCTCAGCCCAAAACACGGAACGAGACTAAGGGTATCCTAGAGTGGGACGCAAACCTCGGTTTAGGGCGTTACGTGGAGGGCTTGGTAACCTAGTATAAGTTTGGAGAGAAAAGCGACCACGTTGCATGTGTTCTGAGATGCTTTACGCACTTTGTCTGCCGCTATGGCGACAGCGATCGAATCGTAATCATTTGACAGTGAAATTACCCGGGGCGGGGCGGGGGAAATTAATATATATTAATTATTTAAAATAATAATAGTAATATTTATTCCATAGAGACATAAACATGCACTTGTAGACGTAGCGACTCTGCACTAAGCAAGATTGCTTGGATTCCAGTAGTCAATTACACAGCTACCATTATAAAGCTATGTATAAGAGACCTAACATACATCTGTTGTCTCGGGTAACGGGCGCAGGGCGGAGAATAATAACTGCCTATCAGTTGTTGGTCTTCTTCAATGCCGCTTTGTCCTGGTCAGGCGTACCACTACCCATCAGGTGAGCTTCATGACCGTCGTGTTCACTTTTAACATAAAAAATCCAAGATGGCGGGCACCGTACCAATTGGTGGCTGGTAACGGCTATCACCCTTAAGATAGAAGCTGACTAACGACTTCACGTGCCCTTCAAAGCTCAGAATCATCTTTCTTTTCAGCCATTCAAGTCATTCGGCATGCATTGTCCTAACTAAACTAGGAAAATCGCGTAAGTGACTTTTACTACTATATACTACCCCACGCGGGATATAAAACCTCAGACCCCTAGATCATGGAGCGATCTAAACCAACACTGACTAGACCATGGAGGCAGTTCAATTAAAATTTTAAGAACATGTTATAGTAAATATCTCACCATTACCATTCATTACAACGAAGCATAACGAGGTGCTCACTACGGGTCTTTAAGGCTCGGGTTACTCAACGTGCCATGTAGAGAGCTATCTTAGATTTCCCGAAGCGATATCCGAAATGTGAGTGACAAAGGCAGTGCCAATCTTCACTTCATAATTTAGTAACAACACTTACCTAGGTGACAGGTCACTTAACACGAGGTGGGCTGTCTTTTTATTATCAAGTTAACAAATTTAAAAAAGCTTGCCCGTTTTGTTGTTAAATTAGTTAGTATAGTGAAAAACCTGCCAAAACACTTATTTCGGGTTAATAACACATTGAATTTAAAAAGGGTTGTAATTTGTTTGCCAAAACCTATTATTTTTTTCAGAAGCCCACTTTACATTGATTATTGCGTGCAGGCCGTATATCAAGTACATTTTAGCGCGGCTGCGTGTCATATTGGCACCTGCGCACGCGCAGTAGGTCTAAGTATATATAAACTATAGTGTCACACCTGCACTCTTCAAACGGCTCTGCCCATTATTGGTTGCTATTTCAACTTCGAATACTGACTGACTAAGCTACTTTTATAAAATGTTATTAATAAAGTAATAAAAGATTTTCATGCCGATGTTGAAGCATAACTAATATAAAATAATGCTAAGTCAATTCCCCTATTTTTTTTTCAATATAGGTACTTTCACATGTCTCCCCATATCTATCATCATCAACATCATCTTTGTAGCCTAAAATGTCCACTGCTGAACGAGGGCTTCCCCTAATGATTTCCACGCGGAAATCCCTAGCAGTTCACATCCATCTGCTACCCGCCTTCTTAACCAGGTCATCAGTCCATCTGGTATGTGTCTGCGGCCTACGCTTCGTTTTCCGTTACGCGGACGCCACTCGAGAACCTTTCCGCCCTATCGGCCATCGTTTCTACGCACTATATTCCCTGCCCACAGACACGACAACTTGTTTTTTCTGTGCTCTATGTACTCCAGTTATTCCAATGAATATCCGTACGTTATCCGACGCTCTTACGGTGAAGGAAAACATCGTGAGGAAACCTTCATGCACGCCTGCGAAGAGATTCGAAGGTTGTGTGTGAAGTTGTCCAATCCGCACTGAGCCCGGGTTGACGACTAAGGCCAATTCACCCTATACGGGTAGACTCGTGCCCCTCGGTGGGGACGTTTAATGAGCTGATGATGATGATACTATGCGGAAATACCAGTGCCCTGCTGTGGGCCGTTATAAGCTGCTGACGATGACTGTCACAGCTCTACCTTTCAATAGGCATTGATATAGTTTTTTCCGACTAGTCACTAGTGACGTTACGATGCTAAGTTACACCAGCTTACTATCAAAGTACTTGTTTCACCCTAGTCCGCATCAAAACTTCGCTAAAGGCAGACAGGAGAAATTGTTATATGAGACGACGACCCATTTGATATACTAGTAGAGACGTCGACTACTATCAAGGATTCCGGGTTCGAACCCGCATTTTTCAGCATGTACGTTTCTTGTTTTCATTTGTATGATCTTTTTAATACATATGTATTTACAATATAGATATATACTCATAAGCTCATTATACGTCCTCACCGAGGGGCACGAGCCTACCCGTAAAGGTTGTCCACGCGTGCCCAGTGCGGATTGGCCGACTTCACGCAAAACTTATTTGAATCACTTTGTAGGTGTGCACAGGTTTCCTCATGATGTTTTCCTTCATCGTCAGAGTGTCGATCTAACGTACATATAATTCCAAAACTCGAAATTACATTGGTACGTGCCGGGATTTGAACCTGCTCCCTTCAGATCAAAAGGCAACAGAATACACCAATGAGCCACCGACGCTCTTTAAGCTACCGACGCTCTAATAAATAATAAACATAATGTATATGTCCTCGTTGTTTAGTATCCATCCATACTACAAGCACCTCGCTAAATTAGAGCTAGATTGCACTAAGTTAATGTTAGTGGATATTGCACCTCAATAAAATTGGAGCTAGGTGGCGTTGTATATATGTGACTGGATATATTCTATACATTTAAAAACAATTATGTACCAAATGCTCCGACTAAAAATTGTTTCTTTCTTTCTCGTAACTAACACGCATATAACTGGATGGAACATTCCGGCTATCGTGAGGTACCCGACATTTGCGTACCGTCCACGGCCGCCGCGATGGCCGACCGGTTTGTGATGCCATCAGAAAAGAACCGCCTCTGTACCATGAGAAACGGAGGCGAACTGTCGCAATAGCTGCGGTACGGTACTATACAAAGAAATTATTGAATGTCTACTATGTATATAATTTTTTGTTACAAGTTAGTGTTACAAGACACATTATAGTCCGTTTCGGGGTTTATTTTGTATTACTGACAAAAGTAGTTGCCTAATTATATAGAGCAGTGGCGTGCACTCCATATATGTAAACAAGTAGTGCATACCCTGTTCATCTAGACAAAATGCACAGGGTATGCACTGCTTATCCCGGTAAATCGCACGACATATTAAATGATTCCCACTTATTCGACCATTTTCCATAACAGATTTGAAACCATAGGCGATTGGTTGTCATCAACTGCAATCAATTATTTATTGTACATGTGATTAGTGTCACTCTTTTTGCATACTCTACTCATAATCTCTATGCACGCCAATGATATAGAGTAACTACTGAGTTTTTGTTGGAGTCTTCTTATACTGAGAATATCAACTCTCCGAACCGGTAAATTCAGATTTGAACTTTTTTTTGATTGACGATTCAAAAATGTCTCTCAAAAATAATTTATTAAAGAAACTGTTGACTTTATATTGGCTTAGTTGTTAACTTATTTCTGACCAACTTTGTAAATATTTTTAAGTCACAGTATTCAAACAATTTCAAGAGAAATGTAATTTAGGAGATACGAATACATTTAGTACATATGTAGGTACATTCGTTTTGTGACACCGAATGTCAAAGTGGGTTTTATTCCTTCCGATTGTGGCAATGCTATTTCCAAAGTCAACAATAAACCAGAATTAAAAATATCTGAAACCTGTTATTACTGAAACTAGCTTCTTACAAAAAATAATTAGCTACTTATAGTAAAAAAACATGATTGTATACCTATGACGCATTATCAATCTTTAAATTTATGCAGATATTTTTAATAGGCTTTGAACCATTCCAGTACAAACCAAATTTGTAACTGTAATTTCAACTCCCTACGAATTCGAAAACAACAGTGAAAGAGCTGACGTTTCGTGGTACGGGGTGTCAAAATGCGCAGCGCGGAGTGTGCCATGGATTCGGTGTCAAAATTTTTATTTAAACTCAGCGGATGTTATCAAGCGCTTTATCGCTTGCACTCGTCAGACTTTAAAATTTAATTCTTGGCAGTAAAAACTGCTGCAGCGCAAAAGAATTCAAACAAGTTCGCTTGAAGACTTAATCTGCTGATATCTTACAATTTGTTAGCAATGTTTGACACGCACTGGTAGCACACCAGAGATAATACGCTTTTAGCAATAACTTAATAAAGACATTAAGCTAGCTAGTGCTAAAAGCAACCTAAAACATGTTTTATTTCAATATATAGGTATATATTTATATATAAAAAGCACTTATTTTAATTCCCAACAACATTGTTGATCATCACCACACAACCTCGTAGATTTTTTGTAATTATAAGATAGTTTTAAAATTGCGTCAGTCAAAACATAGAAGTGACGTCATATTGCTGTATTACCATACATAAAACATTGGAATGATTGGTGTTGGCAATTTGAAAATAATCCTCAATTAAGACAATATCCATGCAAATACCTGATTATTCTTAATTTATGTCCGGCAACCGCTTTATCTAGGCCTTCTACAATGCACCTTCTGCTTCGAAAGAAGCCGTAAGTTCGGACTGTCATCTAGCATTCAACAGAAATCTATGTCAGAGACTATGGTTAATGTTTTAACAGAGAACTGTCACGGGCTGTTAAAGCAAATTTGTAAGATGTACAATGAAAACAAATGAAAAAAGTGTCACAATATTCACGTCAGCATTAAACATATGAATGTGGTCATTAATAAGCCAGCTCTAATGGTTTAAATCAATATAGATTGTCAGATTCCATTACGCGCTTAATTAGACACTTACCGTATCCGTTTCTGCACAAGAAATAAAAACTTTTATTCAATTACACGGTAGTCAATGAGCGGGAAAAAGAGAGGCGCCAAGCGTAAAAACTAGCCCATTCAATAAAGGTGGGCTGTGTGAACGAGCCTTATGATTTGTAATTTATTAATAAAAAAAATAGCAACTCAAAAAACTTTCATGTTTCATGTGGACTTTTGTTACAATAATCACTCAATCTAAGAAATAATAATAATAAATATTGATTGACATTCACACAGCGCCATCTAGCCCCAAGTTAAGCGTGAAGCCTGTATTATGGGTACTAAACAACGGATAAACACACTTAAATACATTTTTTTATAAATACTCACATATTATACAAAAAAAACCTAGACCATTACAAATATACATGTTCATGGAAACAAATGTTTGTACTGTCCGGGGATCGAACCCGGAACCCTTAGTGTAGCAGCCGAAGTCTCAACCGCTACACCAAATGGGATATGTCTATGATGATTGATGATGATTCCGTGTTTTTCACACTGGTTAATTCATTGAATTTGTATGTATTTGTTACTTAAATGATTAGTTTATTGTTTATCAAAGCCCAAATGGTTGTTCATTAACTAGCTATATACCAAAATTAGTGAAACTTTCATCAAATTATTTCGAATGCAGAAATGCCATCCAACAAATTCCATTCAAATTAAAACTCCTCGTGCAATGTTTATTTATTTTATTTTATTTTATATATTTTATTTTTTTGGCATGTATTATTTTGATTTGTACTTTGTACTAATAGATAGACCTTAAGTTATAATGTTACTAACCACAATAAGTCTATGTTACTGAATGTACATAGACTTATTGTGGAATGAATAAAGAAATTAAATTAAAAAGAAATGTGTTTACGCGGCCTCAGCTGTTGTGATGCATAATGTACAATGCACTTTTAAACCATAATTGCGACGAGCTGATGTGGCCATTTACGGGCTCTCGTCAGCATCTACGTACGCTGGCTACTTTAAAACAAATTTGGAACTAATCAAATAATGGAAACAGGGAAACGTTGTATGTACAAGCTTTTCCCGTGACTTAGTCTGCATCGTAAATAAGTAACCAAAATTACTTTTTTAGTAAATACAGTCAAACAAACAACATGAAACAAACCACAAATACATATCGCACCACTTTTGCAAAACTTCAACAAAAATGTAAATTTATACAAAATACTGAAGGCCATCATCGTAGACGAAAACATGGACCAAATAAATAAATAAATGAGCAAAATATTAACTCAAACATACACAAACATCGTATAGTTAAATTCAAAAAATACCCGACAGAGAAACGACTCTTGGTAAAAGTCCAGTTTGTCAAACCGAAGGAAGGCTGGTCCCTGGTGGGACACTTATTGTCCCAAATGGGCTTAAAGATTCAAGATTTTGAGATATAATTATGGTCTTATTGTTTCTTATTCAGAGATTTACCGTAATTGAAGAAACTCTGATAAATAAATATTAATGACATTTAATTTCTCAACAGCACACAGTAAAGTAAATATATGCATCATTTCAAAGTACTATATCATTAATAAAGCACAAAAAAATGATATACAAACCACAAGGAGAAAAACATAAACATAATATTTACAGAGGAAAAAGACTGTCCAATATTATGCTGCAATATATTCTTAAATATAATAAACAGGAGCACTTAATTACTAGATAAAAACCAAATATTTTCTGTGCCTTCTTTAACTCTGTAAATAGTATATTTACCTAAATACTTTTGGTAAGACAAACTAATAATTTCATCTAGCCCACGGTGACCTGTTAAATGTCGTTTTAAGACACTACTTATCTATTTTCAGATCTAAATACAAGTGTATTTAGTACCTATATTCTCCCATACGTGCCATCTGATTGTCGGGAAAAAACTCCAGATTTTCTCTTGTCTTTCCGCGAACACACGAGCAAATAACGGTGATATAACCGTAAAAGTAAGATTTAATTACGGGTAATTAAATCTTACTTTTTACAGATACTCCTAAATCCAATCCTTACCAACTTTGACGATTAGTCCAGCAGTGGTCTAAAGTACAAAACTAAAATATCATATAACCAAAGACGTAATAAAGTTACCGTCTAAATTTCAAAGAAAACTTTCTAGTAAAACGCAATACGCAGTACCTAAGCCGAATTCGTTTTACGTGTATACTGTAGCAATATAGGTGGCGCTAGTACAATAGCGGAGGGTGTGCAAGGACGAGAGGGCGAGAGGGCGCTGGGGTCGCGTCGGTCGGCGGGGCACTGCCCAAGGGTAACAGTTTGGTGCAAGCCTCTGCCTTCTATTATTATACTTGTGTAACTTCATCAGACCTCATGCAATTCAAACGGCTACTTTTTGTTTATTTTTCGATGGTTAAACGGTTGATAGAGAACTAGGCTTTTTACAAAAATAGAGATAGTAGTTAAGTAGGTAACGACTGATGTTAGGTAAGTACCTAAATTGTATTGTATACTAGAGAGTTGCTAGTTCGATTCGTACAATACTTTTGTTTTTGGCAGTGCGTTTTCAAGAAGGGTAGTCATAGTGAGGTATCTATATGTGCCATTGTTACTTTCACGATATGAGTAGGTATTAAGCTAATATTTATTGTTTCTTGCTTAATAAAGTGTTTTGTTTTACTTATATATTAAAACTTTGCAAAATATCAAAACTTAGTATACCTATACTTTATTTTGGAGCGTCGGTGGCTCAATCGTGTGCGATGTTGAACGGTCTTTGCCTCTGGGGGATGCAGGTTCAAATCACACCACGTACCAATGTGGTTTCGAATTTTAGAAATTATATGTACCTATGTTATGACGCTCTTACAGTGAAGAAAAACATCGTGCGGAAACCTGCGCACGCCTGCGAAGAGATTCAGAGGTTGTGCGTGAAGTCGGCCAATCCGCACTGGACCTGCGTGGACGACTAAGACCTATACACCCTTTTCGGGTAGGCTCGCGCTCCTCAGTGGGGACGTTTAATGGGCTGATTATGATGATAATTATACTTTTTTATTTCATGTAATTTATTAAAATATTGTTATGGTAAAAATGTAGTGTATTTAAAAATGCATACATACAAACTGCCTCCGTGATATAGAGCGTTCAGTAATAGTAGTGGGTCGTGGCTTCAGATCCCGTGTGGAGACCACATAGTGAAAGCCACTTTGTGCGATTTTCCCAGTTTGGTTAGGATATTGCAGACTGAACCACCTGCCTGATTGTCTGAAAAGAAAGATGATTCCGTGGCTCGCAGGGCACGCTAAGCCTATCTTTGGAAGATCTCCACCAATTTGTATTGGATCCATGTGATGTGGGTTTCGCCCCAATCTCCCCATATATGCTATGCGGGAAGGCCTGTGCCATGCAGTGCGACGTTATTTAGCCAAATTTTAATTACTTACTATCTAAACCCCTTAAAATATTTAAAGGAAATGTTTTACATTATTTCGACGACTTTCAGACTGAATATTCACTCTACATATATTTCATCACCGATCTGACGGTCAAGGAAAACATCGTGAGGAAACATCGAGCTTCGGTGGCTCATTGGTTGGAGTGTTACCTTCCGATCTGGAGAGTGAACGTTCAAATCCGCCACGTAACAATGTATTTTGGAATTTTCGGAATTATATGTACATTTATCCGACGCTCTGACGATGAAAGAAAACCTCTTGAGGAAATCTGGGCTTGCCTGCGAAGAGATTCAAGAATTGTGCATGACCTTCGGCCAATCCGCACTGGGCCCGCGTGGACGACATAGGTCTTTACACCCGGATATGGGTAAGCTCGTGCCCCTCGGTGGGAACGTTTAATGAGCTGATGATGATAATGTATTTCATAACAGCCTAGCACCACAAACACAAAAAAGTTTGAAGCATTTTTTTGTAACAAATTTTTTCGTGCATTTCGGAATCGGAGGACCGTAAGCTCATTTGTTTGCCCCTATTGCATAAAAAGAAAGAAATACCGTGGCTTTTTACTATTTAATAGTGTTATATCACTACATGTTGCTATCACGACGTATTTTGGATGTGATAAGAATGATTATAAGAAGGATGAGTGAAATCTGCGTACGATTTAATAATATTTTAGGGTTTATTTATGGCTTAGATACAGTTCCCCACCGATTTTGAAGCTGTAGATATGCATTTTCACAATACCTTTAATGTAGGGAATTAAATTTTTTATAATTTAATAACACAAACATAGAACGAAATATCACACAAAATACGTGAGAAAATTAAACAAAATAAAATTCCGTTATCATGAAAAGCTTATATGAAATGCAACTCGTTTCGTGTCATTTTATGTAGTAATAAAAATATATTGATGTCAACCTACCTGAAGGGTTAATTAGGGGCCGCGGACTCGGCATCCGAAAAATGTCAAACCCAATTTTGGAACTTCATAAAATATTACAAGACTCTGAAATCTTAAGTCATTTTGCCACAAGGGTTCTAATCAAGGGAGCCAATTTAATATTTATTTGTCAATTTGCGATATCTCTCTCTGACTTGACTTTAATGATTTATTATATTCATACTGATAGTTCCGATGAAGTTTTGGGGGTTAAATTTCGATCGATTTTTGTGTAGGTCATGGGTTTGAATCCGAAGACCCAGCTATTTTCTTCGTATGATAATTGTAAACATCCAACAATCCTTTTAGTGGGTCACAGCCCAATAGCCCCATTACTATGCAGACCGGAAAGGCCAGCGCCCTGCAGGAGAACGTTGTTTTTAAGGTTTATATTTTTTAACAAATACATACAAACCTCACCCAAAGTTACACTCTTTTTACTTTACATAGTACACGTAGTATTATGTAAAGATATAAGACAGTGTTACTTCACTGTTAATCATTTAATTGACATATTTTGGATTCAACATTGAATTATCGCCAAAATAAACGGCAACCCCATAAATGTATCTAGAACTGTTTATCAACTAAACCGTTTGAAGTCGGACATCAATATTTGCGTCCTAAGCCAAAAATAGAGTGGTATTTAAATCGCTGTTTAACTCCATCAACTGGCCAATAAATGAAAATCCCGAGACAGAATTTCGTAGTGTTTACCGCCGGAAAACATATTCCTCGGCTTCGGTGCAACGGCTCCAATCTAGGGGTGGTTACAGAGAATATACCATAATATATAATACATTGTAATTATTGTATCTCATATAATGAATATACAATGATATATACAACCCCACCGAGGGGCACGAACCTACACCTAAAGGGTGTATGGGCAGTCGTCCATGCGGGCTCAGTGTGGATTGGGCGACTTCACGCACAATCTTTGAAACTCATCGCAGGCTTGCGCAAGTCGGTGTTTTCATTCCGTATGTCGCCGTATATTTTTGTCGATGAAAGTGGTCTGCATACCAATTTTTAGCTTTCTGCCTTAAAAACAGAGAACAGTAAAATATTAAATCCTTCCTCCCGCCCCACTTTTGGCTTTCTGGGTCAATTTCCAAAAAAAAATTGATTCATTTTTTGTCGAAGGGAAAAGTCTGCATGCCAATTTTTAGCTTCCTACCTTGAATACTACGAAAAGTCCTATTTAAAATTGTCACCCCACTTTTAAGGCTTTAGGGGTAAACTTGTGAAAATGCAAATGATACCGCATATTTTTGTGATGGTCTGTATACTGATTTTTAGCTTCCTACCTTAAAAACTGCGAAAATTCGTTTGTCAAGTTCCCTCATACTTTTTAAGACTGAGGGTGGATTTGTGAAAAAAACATTTATTTTTTATTTACTCATGAGATTTATACTGCATATGAATCTTTAACCTACCTTTGAAAACTCTGAAATTTCCGGTATAATATCCCCCCTTCCCCACTTTTAAAAGATTGGGGGTTGATTTAAAAAAAAAAACAATCTGCAAGATTTGATTTGTACACGAAAGCATACGTCTTTCAGTTGCCCACGTAATTTGAAAATTGGTTACTATCTATCACCATACCAAATTTCAATGAAATCCGTTCAGCGTAACAAACAGACAGACAGGGTTACTCATCGCTAATATTTATAATATTAGTACGGATATCGTAAAATTGAACTAAACAAATATTTGCACAAGCAATTTTTTTACAATAAAAATATAATCAATAATTACAAATGTTTATATTCTTAAAATTAAAACACTATGTTTTATTTTAAGTTTATTTAATTTTAACTTAATTTAGTCTAAGTACCTATTTCCATGTGGATATCGCGGTCACGTTTCGTTCCATCCATCCCAAATTTCATTGAAACCGGTACAGTCGTTTTTGGGGCACAAGTAAATGAAGAAATAAACATCTACCTTTTTGTAACGATAAATATTAATACGAAAGGTTTTACCTTTATTTACCTTTGTTCCTCACAAGATTTGCAACGTGACTTGTCAATACTGGTCACCCAGATTTTTTATCACATATTGACCTAAATTTTCATAAGAAATATGTGGAAATCACTTATAAATCAGGAATTTATATCACATCATAAAATAAAATCGTCAATCTCTAATTTACCGATTGAAGTACATCACTATTAAAAAACAGTCAGAACTGTGCAACACTGGAAATGTCAAATTACTCCACGGGTAAAAAAAACAGACTATAGGTATATTTAACCTTGCGAGTTGTCATGACTATGACTGCCACGAAGACCAGACCCAAGCAGATAATATGACTTCGGACAGCATGCGTCAAATGGGTCAAGCTGGTATTAAGAGGCACCTGCCCAGAGATGAGAACAGTACTCCACATGTGGACGTCCTGTTGAATGCTTCCGAAACAATTGCCACTCAGCTAATGTCAATACAATTCTGTCAAAGCGCTCTTCTGGTTTGAGGTCTAGCTGTAGCTAATATTGCACAAAGAATATTGCTGTCGAAAATTTTGCTGACGTCATAAAATTTAGTAAAGCCTCAGTGGTCTAACCTTCAAAGATACGCCACAGGGAACAATCACTTGGTCAATTAAGCCAACCCTGTCTCGCAGCCCTGCGCGTATGATGTAAACAGGTTTATAAATCCTGTATTTACCTACTCTTTGACGTCCGACGGATTGTTTGCCCACCATGTATGTATAATAAAAAGTCACTCATCATGTAAATTTAGGTATCAAATAGTAAATGGTTCGCTATATGAACTAGTCTAGCTGCTGTGGGATAAGCGTAGCTTTACACAAGTTTGAGAGATTTTGGCAAACTAAATGGCGCTTTGGCAAATATTTAGCGCAATTATATCGCGCCCCCATTTGTATGTTATAACATAACCGTATCAATCAACATTTACAATGATTCAATTTTATTTTCACCTAAATACTTTTCTTAGGTAGTCAGCTGCCCTTTATTGTTTTAATGATTAGTTTATTTGGTTGCCTGAAATAAATTTCCCTAAGAGAACGCCAAAAATAAATATTTTTATTCATTTTTATTTATCTTTCTTGAATGTCCAATGTCTATACCTCAGTGTCTCAAGACGAATGTCTTTGACCAGTGTGTATTGTCAGATATGAGTGACATACGGAAGCGAAACGTGGTCACTTACTAAGGGCCTCTTGAATAGGTTCAAGGTTGCTCAGCGTGCTATGGAGAAGGCTATGTAAGGTACGCGATAAAATCCGAAACAAGTAGGAGAACTAGAGTGACCGATATAGCCCAGAGGATTAGAAAATTGAAGTGGCAGTGGACAGGACTCATAGTGCGGGTAACCGATGGCCAATGGGGCGGAAAGGTTCTCGAATGGCGTCCACGTAACGACAAATGAAGCTTAGGCCGACCCCCAACCAGATGGACAGATGACCTGGTTAACGTGGCGGGTAGCAGATGGATGTCAAATTCTCTTAATCTATCTATACACTGCTGCTGGCATTTAACTTTTTGGACTAAACAAACCTAATCCGGACATTGTCTGTAAGCAATTGAGGCTCGAGACCTGCGCTAAAGTATAGTGCTGACCACTTTATCGATCATTAACCGTTACGTGCCAGACTGGCTGTATTTAACCAAATTTAGTCCACGAATAGTCATAATAGATTTTTTTAATACAAAGTCTTAATTCAAGAAGTTAACTTAGTTTCGTATTATGAAGACGAGAGCGATCAGTTCATTTACTTTCATCCTTAATTTATATCCAGACAAGCCCTTTTGTAGCTAATAATATTCTAGTTTAATGGGTCGTTTATCCGGATAGCTAATATACTTGCAATAATAAGAATAATAACATTATTTATTTAGTAGAAACACGGTACATTATTGTCGTTACGTTGAAAAACAGGATTATTTCAGAATAATCAAAAAAATATCTACTGGCATTCACGCAGCGCCATCTAGCGGCAAAGTAAAATTGAACTATGGAAACAAAATAACGGAAAATATAATTACATTGAAAAAATAAACTATTTACTCTATTTTGTTTTATATCATGACATTACGTTTTACACAGAGTACAAGACAAACATAGAAGTTCATGCACATTTGACAAATTTAATGTTTGTTCGTAGAGTACATGAACCAACCTTTACACTTTTGTTCAGCTCTCAAACATAATACAGAATTAGTCATCAAAAAAGGCTTTTTGTGTGTATTAAACGTACTAATACGTATCTAGACAGAAAAAGTAGCAGTTGCAGTCTTGTTGCAGTGCGTCAGTTGACTCTTATTGCACCGAATGACAGTAGAAGGACAAGTGACTCAACCACTCGGATACTCGAGTGCAACAAACATATTTTGCTGTGTAACTTTCTGTGGTATCGTTCCGACAATGATTGCTTACCTGATTGGTTAGGTCCTGAAATAGCTAACACAGCTAAGTTTGTACTATGTCTAAATTTTTATCTTTTTTATTTCATTTTTCTTCCTTTGTTTGTATTCGAAATTAATTGAAATCATTATGTGATAATTACCAATTTTTCTTTTTGAATTGAATTCCTCGGACGTTACGTGATTATTATTAAATATTTTATATACTTTACTATATTCGTGATTTTGATAATGGATAAATTTTTAGATATTGTTAATTTATAATTTTGAATGAGTGCATCTTACATGGAATAAATATTTATTATTATTATTTGCGGGCACCATATCAGTATGATAGTATGAAATGACATGAGTCAACATGGGTAGACATCTGTGACGTCACCCTTTGGTGGTAGGTAGCTATCGAAATAAGAGACAGTTTCATGGCGCTATGAGGTCATATTGCGATTACTTACTGTAAGTAAAACAAATTACACCACGAAGCTTGGTCATACATATTAATTATTTTGGTAGCCCCTTACAGCTTTTGGAGTTAGACAAATGTAGAGTTCTTAAGGAATCGATTCGGAATGCATTCTGTACTAACGCGGTCTTAAGTGCCAATATATTTTAAATATCTCACTTACATGAATGGTCCGTGACAGTCCACTGCTTGACCCAGTATCGCCTCATCAACAGTGTGGTTTTGCCATAATATAATATAAGATATATATCATCATCATCATCAGCTCATAAAACGTCCCCACCGAGGGGCACGAGCCTACCTGCATGCTGGTGTATGGGTCTTAGCCGTCCACGCGGGCCCAGTGCGGATTGGCCGACTTTACGCACAACCTTTGAATCTCGTCGTATAATATATAATCGCATGTATAAACGTAAATGTAATTTCGAATATTTGAAAACACATTGGTATGTGGCGGGATTTGAAGCTGCGCCCTCCAGATCGGAAGGGAACAGTCCACACCAATGACGCTCTAACAAAATGGCAATGCTACTGAGCGTTTCCAGTACCTTCTACCTATCGGAAACATCTCTAAAAAACATATACGTAGTGACTTTTGATTGGATTATGATGTTAAAATAGAGTACATAAAATATCCACAACCATTCAAAACAGCGCCATCTAGCCTCAATTTAAGCAAAGAACTTGTACTATGGGTCCTAAATAGCGTCTCGATTTGTACTTGAGTAGGACGCTATCACAACACATCTTTTTATTGTTAACTATCCCGATAAGCAACCTTAAATACCGATATTTTTTTCTCATATGCCGATTGAAAACAAATCGGACCTGGCAATACTAGTCCGAAACAACGGATAAACGTTGATGTTATGACATTCTTCAAAGCTCTTTACGTAAAACATCCCACAATACTTAAAGACGAATTCATTAAAACATGCAAATATACGCAATGGAGACATTAAAGTCTAGCTGCGGATTTTTTTCAAAAGTTTAAATGCACCCAACAGGTAATAGAGAACTTTCTAGATTCTTGGCAAGTATAGTGTAAGAATCTAAAGTGGGGAACTAAAATCTTCAGAGCAAAACTTGGAAGGCTTATGCAACAGATTGATGAATGAGTGAAAAAAACATTGAGCATTGAGTATTTGATACAAAATATCTCGCATATCAGTTGCGCCAATAATTCTTATAATATATACTGCTTATTATCAGTAAAAAAATATTCAAGGATTATACATTAATAAGGTATTTAATCGAAGAGCTGGTTTAATATCCGCAAAATAGGAACGTCTATCGATTTCGCTATTTTAGTTTGACACAGTTCGTTAGCTCCTGATCTTTATAGTTAAGTTACTCTACTAACAAAAGTCTACTAGCAAAAGTCTCAGTCTAAGTAAAGATTTAGCCCATATCAGGTACCTCTCTCTCTACAACCTATCGCATTCTACTGCTGAAAATAGGTCTCCGCTATTTTGCGCCCGGTCCTCTGCTTTTCTCATCCGAACTCCACCAGGGACTTTTCGAAAGTCATCGGTCCATGGGGCCGGAGGGCATCCTACGCTACGCTTGCCAAGACGCGGTCTCCACTCCAGAACCTGTCTGCTCCAAAGGCTCTGCGACATGGGTAACCAGCCCACTGCCATTTCAAATTGCCGTTCCGGCGGGCTATATTGGTAACTTTAGTTCTCCTACAGATTGAAACATTTCCAATCTTATCCCTAAGAGAGACCTAACCTAATATTGGCTAAATCATTAATCAATGAAATAATAATCTTTAGGAGTGTCGCTCGATCTGTTGCCTGATACTTCGGGAACGTTAGAATCGTTTCAGTACATTTAAAAGTCCAATGATTAATGATTACATGAAGCAAGAAGAGACTTGAGACAATATTTTTAGTAATTCAGCCAATGGCCGACCATTGCCATGGTTGCTTTACTCGCAATATCGTCAATCGAACGCAACACGCTACGCCATCGAGTCCGCACACGTAAAATGTGTAAAATATGTTATACTAGCTTTTGGCCACGACTTCCTCCGCGTGGTACAGAGACTTTTTTGCTAACACTAACTATAATCTGCACTTCATTTATATAGAGTTGGATAAGGATTAATATTATGTTTATAAAATCATCTTCGCAAATGATGCATTATTATTATTATTCTAGAACACATTTAATTAGCATAAAAATCCTCAATATAGTGAGCTAGCCTTGAAATATAGATATAATTATGTCATCGCAAACTTTTTTAGAACAATTCTGTGATTCAAGATTCTTGTGAAACTTTAACCAGTAACGCAGCGCACGCACGGAAGCTTTCAATAGGGAAAAAATTCCCCGATTTTGAAACATTCTTCCTTGGTGTTCCGCTCTTTTGAGTCTTACATAAAGATATATATTTTTATTATTTCGTAACATGAAATGGGCTATCTAACACTAAAATATCTACCAAATAAGCGCATTCAACAAACACTCTTTGGCTTAATAATACCTATACATAGTAAAGATTTAATATGAATATGTGGCTGATTATAAACTAATTATGTCAACTTCTCAAATTATTTAATCGAAGAGGTGAAACTGAATAATGAATCGGGACTTATTACCCCGGGGTCTCGCGAGCCGCATCCCGGCTTCCGAGTCTTTAATCCTTCTCCGAATGTCCCGGCAAGTTACGTAAATTATCCAGTACGTTACGTAAGCCGATTTATGATCTATTTTGAGAAAAATGCTATTTGGCACTAGGATTAAGATTTTATGTTATCGGTTGTTGATTTTATTTACTGTCAAATAATCTTTCTTTCTAGATTGAGGCCAAATCATCATTTAATTATTCAATATGAACCCTTAAATCTAGGTTGAAGAGATCAATAAAGTTTTCAATAATATTAATTTTGTTACTTTTATCAAGACAAAAGATCGTACAGATCTATAAACTGAAACTCAAAATATCTTTACTACAATATTGGTTACAGAGTTTTGTCAATTATCTGTAACTTCTAATATTTTAATAATTTTAAACATTGAAATCATAATATAATAATTAATGCATATTCAACTTAATGACATAATTAAGAAACAGGTAGGCAGTTTAGGTCCCGGTATCACCCTCTGGCTTGCCCAAAATTGTGAGGTGAGTCTATCAGCCAAGATTTTCTTACGTTGTTACTTACTGCTCCGTATTCTGTCAATCCTTTGCGGATAACAGCATCAAAGTTATCATTTGGTATTCCGCGAAACTTTACAATAGATAAATATTTATTGTTTAGTGGAAAGTTGATCGATGGCGTAGCAGCTTATGGGACGACAAATTAAGAAACTATCGTACCAATTGGTCGATTGTAACTAGTAAATATTATCTTGAAGAACAGAGGGGTTCTTCAGAAAGCATCGTATACATATGATTTGAACTTTTAAAGGATGCAAAAGAGGAATGCATCCGTTTTATTTGCATTGCCATAAACCCCGTGGAGCTAAAAAGGCGTAGACAGCGCCCGATTCCGTGCTAAAAAAATAATAAAATGCGCTAATTTTAATAGGATCGTACCTAAATTGTATATCAATAGTAAAATTATACCATTTTTCGTTCTGTTTTATTAGGATATTGAAAAGGAACACCATAAGACAGTTAATTCTATTACATAATTAAGATTTTTAAACATTAAAATTAAAGTTGTACCAACAAATTTACAATTGGATTGAATAAAGTCGTGAAATGTCAACTTTAGTAGAATTGAGGCCTTAAGTTTTGACATGAGATCCGGTTCACCCGGTCGCTTCAGTGGACCTTCGTGAGTCAAGTGGAGTGCTAATGTTAACCCCGATTCTTTGAATCAGCGAAAAGATTCCGCGAATGGCACATCGCGTCATACCGGTAAACTGATTTGATGCGATGTAAAATGAGGAGAAAAACTTGATCAGCGTCAGAGAAATAAGAATTGGACCATGAAATCTTAAAAGGTGCTGTGGTCCGACAATTTTGAAAGTTGGTTTTTCTAGTCCGAAACTCATAACTTTGAATGATTTCATCTCTTTCTAGTCCGAAACTCATAACTTTGAATGATTTCATCTCTTTCTAGTCCGAAACTCATAATTTTGAATGATTTCATTTTTAGTATTATTCACATTTATCCATGATTATTTTTAGAAAAAGACTCAATCAATCAAATTCATTAGGAAAAAGGTTATCAATTACTCGTTGTCGCGTGGGCCGGATTAAAAAACTTTTTTGCCAACCAATCAATAGTTATTTAATTTTAATGATGAATAAATAATTTAAATTGTGTAGGTTTGCCAATTCCTACAAGAACAACATACGATTGATTAAAAATGACTGAAACTGAATTGCGATCGAGATGACATGAAAGACAAAAATAGGCAAGTAGGTGTACAAGGTAGGACTCAACATTTGTGGGCAAAATTCTACATGAGAGCTTCGTTATTATAATACCTCGGACCGAGCAGCGACCAGCGTGGCGTAACTCGTACAGTCAACGCAGCAGGTTTACCTTAACCAGTAAAAGCTGACCTCACGTTATATAAAATTTCGGTGCAAAGCGATCAACTCATACTGATTTATTAAGACTGACTGTACCTAACAAGTTACATAAAACTACAAGTCCGCGGCGCGTACCGGTTGCCCCACACGCTTGCACCAACACCGCTCGTTTTTATTTATAAACTTTTGCCTTTCGAATCACAATCATGTGGTATACGACGAGCGATCCCTTTCTGACTGTGGATACCGAATGAATTGACTTTGATTTTGGTCTTAAATTAATATTGTCTGTGGTCGCTCAGTTTTCTTTAGTTACGTAAAAAGTGAACTAGTTGACTACAAAATTGTAGAATATATGAAATTCTCGAAATATAAAATACTGTTTTGAATACTGCAGTACCAGTAAACAACCAATTCCACCTTGTAGGTATAGGCCGCCTATAGGGACTACACAAACGACAGTTTTTATGCGATCGAGTCTGCGACGCAATTCCTTCATTTTGCACCGACGCGATCTGCCGCATGCAAGGAGACTTTATTGCGCCGCAGACTTGATCGTATATAAACACTGCGTAGTCCCATAAAAGTACACCATTGATCTCGAAAAAACAAACACATACAAGGGAATCCAGTGTTAATGCCACTTGCAAAGTTGTGACCTCAAGAAGACATCACAGAATCCTACGACACTACCTCCTTCACCCCTCAGCCTGAAACACAGCCGTACTAAAAATATTTCTATATAGCGGAAAAAATAGGTGTGTGAGACTGATGTTACCGATGGCTTTATGTGTATTATAAAGGTCTCTCTCAATCGTATTTTTTTCCCACTGCACATAATTCGACACCTCTAGGTTCATTTGGCGTAACAACCAAAACACCAATTTTCACGAGATCTAAAACGTTTATTTTTTTATAACGGATTTTATTTTTTGGTCTACTAATACCCAATTCTTAGACCGCCGTAAAATATTGTATTCAATATATTAAATAGAAACAAAAATATTTTTTGTTTACGCCCCGGAACTTTAAATATTAGGTAGTTCAACCCCAGAAAATTACTGATAAATGGTGGATTTAAGTATTTACTTATACCTAATTTTATATAAATATATGTAAAACACTAATAATAGAAATAAAAGAATTCTTTAAACTATCAATTGAAACTAATAAAATAAGATTTTTTGACATCAATTAACTATTTAAGTAATCAAATGTAAGGACAATGGTTAACATTGACTTTAATGTACCCTCCTTGAACCTTAAATACTGAAATGATAATTATAAGGTTCAAAATATAAACTTTTGTGTTCACATGGGCATATTAAGGCTAGACTAAGAACTTAAGTTAAAGATATTCTATCAATCTCGTTTTAACCCATAATTTATATTTGAACAATTTAAATTTTGTACGAATAACTGAAAAACAAAAAATCTTTAATAAATTAAATAATTGAATCCCATTCAGGTAGCTTAAGTAACTCATAGGGAAACCTACATAAGTCACGTCGCATAATTGAGCACTATACTGTTATAAGAAATCTGATGAGCACAATTAAAAAGTAAACAAGTAGGAACTTTTTACTTTAAATAATTTAACTAGTTAAAATATCAACATAGGCCAGGTTTATATCTCAATTTTGTTGTTATAACGCCACAAAACCAGAAATATCTTCGCAAAACTAAATCATAATCGTATTTTTTTGGGATTTTCAAGATTTTAAAATTCAGATTGATAGAAGAGAAAAAACTGAGTAGAACTGAATTAAAATAATTTTTTGGCCAAATGGTGGTTACACCAATTAACCTAGAGGTATCGATTATCGCCTCTATGAAAATCGCTATTGAACAATACTCCATTATTATTTAAATTGCAAGAAACCGTATTATAACGGATATTTAAATGAACAAAGTATCAGAATACTTCTAATTACGAAAAACATTTTTTTTTCGTCGTGCGGTAGTCGATCAAGAACCACGTATTATTTCATTCTCCGCCGTTTTAAATCAAATTTGAAGTAAAATGTGATCAAGACGAGTATAATTTATAACTAACATACAGCTTGTGAAGTGACTGATTGATTGGTGAAAACCGTTTAAAGATATTTAACTTCATATCTGAGTAATAGCGAAGTAAAGTTTAAATTTAGTAAATAACGACTACCAATATCTCGCCGAAGCAATTAGTACGCGCTGCGTACCGGTGAGTCACCGTCGCCGATCGCCGAGTCTGTGCTGCGTTCACACGGACTTGACAGCCACCGTGCTTCGTTCAAACGTAGTTATCGTGCGAGTGGTGAGTCGACTTTTGAATTAACAATTTGAGAAAAATGTCTCCCAAGTACAACGTGTGTGTCAAATGCCAGCGTAAAATTCAGGATCGACGTTTCCTGAATTGTATTAAATGCAAGAAAACACTCGACATTGAGTGTGCAAATGTATCTGAAAAGCTGTTTCACCTTATGGATCATACACGCAAATCACGATGGACATGTGGAAAGTGTATTAAAGGCAAAAACAAACCCACAACTAGCACACCAATGCTAAAGTCTCATCCGCATATATCAGCAAAGGTTTCAAATAATAATTCAGGTGATTCAAAGTCCGAAACAAGCACTCCGAGCAGTATTAAAACAATCATCAAAGAGACAACTTACCAACCTGAATCGCCTTCGATAACTGTTCACCAAACACATCATTCACAGATAATTCGTGAACCGTCTCTGATAAGTCCGACAGCAACCTTGCCATGTGCTTTAGACCCGGTATCAGACAGTCCTACCTACGTTACAAAACGAAGAAAAAATAACTATCATGAAATATCACTGCCAAATGTAGAAAGTACTGATTCATCATCACTATCAGGCTCAGAATCGGGGAGCTTAGCCACGAAAAGCTTACCAGATTTATCGACCCTGCAAAACCATGAATTAGAAACAATAAAAAATGCAAATCTTGAACTTAAGCTGAAACTTGAAGCCACAGAAAATGAGATGGATAATCTCATACTCGAAAATAAAGCTTTAGCAATGAAAATAAAAGATCAGGATCAAAAAATAAAAGATTTAATAATGATATGTTCCACCACCCCCCGTAATAAAAATAAAAATAATAAAAAGACTGGAAAGAAGTGCAAAGAAAATAAGCAGAAACCAATATTCAATCAAAGTCTGCAAAATGATAGGGAAGAATACAGAAACACAGAGGAAACAATCAAAGTTCAAGAAAAACCATCCTTTCTCAAGGAAGAATCAGAGCACAAAATAGGGCCAACAATTCACCGGAAGTCTAATGTTATGGTTATAGCTGATCAACAAGGCCGAGGTGTACAACAAGCTTTGCAACGACTACTGGACTCGAACTATATGGTAACCTGCTTTTGGAAGGATGGCGCGTGTCTTCAGGAAGTGCTCAAAACCTGCAGAACTGAACTGTGTAGTCTTACGCCTAATGACTTTATTGTGATTATAGGCGGCGTAAACGATAAAAACTCATTGAATATAAAAACCACAATTTTAAAGTGGATTAATCTTACATGTAACACTAATATAATTGTATGTGGTCTACCTAGTGACTCATATGTAAACATATCTATTAATAGGGAAATAGAACTTATATGTAAGGGTTTCGCCCATTGTACTTTTGTAAAACTTAACTATAAAAGATCTCGTATAGGTTCTAAGTATTTCGTAACAGACTTATGTTTTGGCATATCACGAGATATTATCCATGTAACTCATCACAAGTATAAACATGACACTCTCAGTGTAACATGCAAACCTGCAAACCGCTACGTAACTTTCAAACGTTAAGCAGAACAGCTTTGTGCGTGCAGCAGCGGCGAATGGAGTCCGGCCGGTGACACATCGTCAGTGATTCACAGCCATTGGACTGCGGCCGCTCAAGAATCCCTGACGTCAGCCCGCGTCCGGCCGCTACCATCAAACTCGCACGAAAGTCTGTTGAGAACGGTGTACTAAATAATTTTATCATTAAAATATCTTCACGCCACCAACATGACAATAAAAACCCTCGCCTATCAAATCTTAACTATAAGTTCAGTGATGTAGAGTTTAGATACCTTTTACTGTTATTTTACATAATTTACTATAATTTTACAATAAGATTACTTTTAAGCGATGGTCAATGTACGAGATCTGCATTATGTTTGAATTTTCCGCTGTAAATACAACCTACTTCGTTCGATATAAATATGCTAATGATTTACTACAATTTTATAAGTGATGAAACTGATGAAGAGTAACTCGCGAGAGACCAGGTTTAAAAAGTTTAGGGACCTTTTAACACGTGTAGGTAACTATCTGCCAGAGTACTTTAATAACAATGTAATGTTCATCCAAACATTATGTAGGTACCTAATTAACTTGTTCAACTATATATAAATCTGAAAATTAGTTACTTACCTGCTTCCACGAAATGAAGATAAGGTAGCAGATGCCTATTTTTTAATATATCTTCTAATTAATGAATTCCATTTCAAAATATATTTACGTAAAAAAAATATCATAGTGACGAACAAAACTATCGAAAACACAATAGTCGTCAAGGTTACCAGAATAGCCCCCAGCTCAGTTTCACGCACGCGTCCGTTCCCAACGACCGTCGACGGCCGCCTCTACCTTTGTGTCCGTAACCTCCACATCACCTCGCCTCCGTTCTTGCGCCGAATGTGCCGAACTCACAGCGTCATAGCGACCTTCTGCTATTGCACTTCGGGTAAACCGATACGCTCATATGCCTCTTGTGTGCTCGTTTGCGTTACACAAGCAGTTACGAGTGAGTTTTAATCAAATGTATTCAAGTTATATTGTGGGCAGCATTGTTTGTTAAAGTGAGACAAATTTCATTAGATAACTATATCTTTCTCTTCTTTTCAATCAAAGCTATGTCAAAGCGCATTGAATTCTTTGATTATTTGTTTAATATTTAAATTACATTAAACGTAGATACTAAAACCTACAAGAGTTCAAAGTAAGAAAAAGTCCTAATAAATTACGGAATTATCATAGAAAAGCAAATTTTGATCTACAATTCCACAAAGAAACTTAGGAATGACCACTACTATGGTAGCTGCATGGCGAATCGTCATACGTAAGTAAAGTTAGGTACTATGACGTAGCGCGAATGAACGGTCATAAATACCCAATATTTTACATCGAAATAGTTACTAAATTGTTACTTACCCTTGATGTAAAGAAAATAATAATCTACTTTGTAGGTTATCTGCCATTCTAACATTAGGTTGGCTGGTCACTTACCCAGTATGGAGAAACTACGCAAATAAACAGTTCATTTGTAACTAATTGGTAGTTCCTACTTAACGGCTACCTTCATATCTACATCGTTTTGGAGCACTTAACTTTATAAGGATAAAAAGTTATTAAGCATTATTTTACTGTTTTTATATGTCTTAACACCTACAAAAAAAATAAGCAAATCCCAAACACAACACGAAAAGTATTCTTTAAGCAGGCGTTACATAGAAAAAAAATGTTTGAGGATTTCCAGACAGCCTAAGATACACGTTTCCGTTAGAGCTGTAAAACCATCTGCTAGTTCTACTTCGTTATATTGCTATAAGAACCATTTTGAAACGTTGAGTCATGTCGCTAATAGCGGGAGAGACCAACAATGCTATTCTATTGTTTATTTTCACTTGTTGAAGTGCTCCTACGCCATCAGGACGTCAGCAGCTGTAAGGAACGTACCATTACGGTGAACACTGAACAATAACACTAGGACAGCAGGTCGTCAACTCATTCGCACCATCTAGGAAGTTGAAAAGCTCCATTTCATCCACAAAAGTACAGTTATGAAATACGGCCTACCTTTGAAGTCAGACTTTTATAGAGATAGAAGGTGTGCGTTACCTAGCAGGAAAGTATGTCCTAGAGTGATATGAGTGGTACCAATGTTTTGTGCTCTATTTACTATGTATGTGCGCCAAATATTATATATGTGCATCCAGCCGTTTTGGAATAAATCGAAAAAAACGGTTCCTGCTAGGGTAACGTTTTTCTAGCAGGAAAATTTTTAAAAAAACATCGGAGAGAAAAAATAATTAGTCCGTTAGAAAGCTTATGTGTGTGCATGAATGTGCGCCAAAAATTATATATGTGCGCCTTCAGGTTTTTGAAATATTCAACTTTTTAATCTTCCTGCTAGGGTAACGTTTTACAAAATCGCATATCTCGAAAACTATTGCATGTGCGTTTATGAAAAAAATTGCATAAATAGCTCTTACATGTGCCAATATGTGCCGGAATTTTGAACAAGAAAAATATCTTAGATTTTAAGTTATAGCGATTTTTAAGAAATGAGAAAAAAAAATATAGCCTCTTTATAAAAAGGCCGATAAGCTCATAAAAAATTGCATTTGATCCGTCTTGAGACGCAGATTATGTGCAGCAAGTTTCAATAGTGCACATTCATTAGTTGTTGAGTAATATGAGAAAAACTAAACAAAAAACCTATCATGTTTTTGACGTTCACATACAAGAAACTGGTTCAATCTAAGATGAGCGATTGTAAACCATGATTATGTGCATATTGTCAAGTAATAATGTGAAAATTTTCACCTTAAAATATTCCGTATTTAAAAAGATATAAACAAAAATCAAAAAAAATAAAATACGATCGATTATCCGACCAAATTAGAATGACTACTAAAAAGCGACGTTCGATATGTATCGATGGCCTTCGGTAATGAACGCTTAATACCTTGGTAGCTGTCGTACAGTCGCGTTAGAAAGTTTTTTGGTAAATTTGGGTTCATGTAAATATTACTAATATAATTTATGTTTCCATTTCGGACAAAATAAACTTTGTATCATTATTATTTTTAATTGCTGTATAAAAAGTAATTGATAATAATAAATTATTAAATCATGTACAAAAATAATTTTGGTTTGTGGAGACCCGATTAAGTGAAAAAAAATTAACCTAAAATCACATTAATACACTTAGTATTAAATAACAAAATATATAGTAGTAATTATATACATTGTAATATTTCTCGCTCGCGGCCTCGGACCGGTAGGGGCCTCGCAGCCAAAGGGGCTATGCTTAAAGTCACTTGCGATGAATGATTTGAAAAGCCTGAACACCGACAACAAAGCCACAATTAAGGATTTAGTAAGAATAATTCTGCCCATAAATTATATAAGGACGGCACTTTACCACTAATTATTGTTTTAACAAAAAAAATGGTTCGATTAAAAGCTACGCTGATGGTTTGTTTATTCGCTTTCATAAGTTCAAAGGATTTAGTTTCTGTTGCAAACTATTCTCACAAATAACGAATACATTTATCACCAGTACTATCATCTCCTACTCTCTCTCTTCTCGCTTGTAGGAAGGGACCAACCAACTGAACAACCTGCTTCCCCAGTGTTATGAGTCATGACTGGGCATTTAATCCACATATTGAGTGCCAATACTAGAAGCTGCGTTTCATCTAAGTATATTTTTAAAATATTTTCTCTCGTTGTACCTTAGTAACAGATAGAACGTGAGTACTACAAACACCCAGACCTGACAACAATATCATCAATTTAATTATGTACTACTGCCAGAATTGAACCCATGACCCTTGCATCTCAACCGGTAGGTACGCATATCCACAGTGCTTGCAATAAGTCAAAAGGATTATAAAATGACACGAAATATGAAATGCTTACCATCATCGCAGTTCTATCATCGTAATAAATACGTCACGTCACATATTGCACCACTTTCAAAAAACTTCATAACACAAAATATAACCGACCGTGTCCTTCACAATCAAAACTGTATGAATATAACTACAAGTTAACACTTCCACAGTGTTGCCACCTTAGTTTTAGAAATGGGGCGTTTTGAGAAGTTAAAAAGGGCTAGATTGAGCATCAATAGATTTTCCGTTCTACAAATGCTTAAATAATCATGTCATGAAGCCGTTTTTTTAGAGCGTCTAAAAAACGTCTTCATGGCCGATGATATAGTAAAAAAGTTGTTAGCATGTCGAAAACTTCATACATTGGTTAATATTTTCAAGACAGCGAAAAAGAGCTAAATCGTTAAAAAAGGAGTTCACCCGTACTAAAAAGTGCTAGATCTAGCCACAAAAGGGCTGTACTTCCAATTGTAGTAAAAGTTCGCATTATTCAAGATGGAGTACTGTTTATATATTAGTCTCTAATTAATACCTTAGGTAATTACCTGTCCTTTTTTCTACAAGCAATACGTAAGACGTCATAGCTGGCGTGTGCGACCAGAGATAAAGAGTCCATTGACAGTTATTTTAACTTTGACATTTGTGTCATCACACTTTTTAGAGTTTCTATTATTTATGGTGTCACGCTTATCTATTCAAATCCTACGAGTTTTATAGTATTGTACGTCAACTCTAAAAAAAGGATAAAAAGAAGTACTAAATAATTGTGCTAGCCGTGTGAAGTTTCTGTGAGAGAAAAATACGAACTTAATAAATAAATATAACCTGACACTCACTCAGCGCTATCTAGCCCCAATTGGTTTATATTATATAATACATACTTTATAATTTCCTTTTGTACTACCCAATGCATTTTTATGAAATTTTATAAAATATGGAAACATTGTTTTCGAAAATGAATGGGAATCACTTTATCACTTTACTGTACTTGAGCACAAGATGTGTCAATAGGTTGATGTGTAAATTTAAGAAGGCCATCGATACATATCGAATCGTCGCTTTTTAGTAGTCATTCTAATTTGGTCGGATAATCGATCGTATTTTATTTTTTTTGATTTTTGTTTATATCTTTTTATTGACAATATGCACATAATCATGGTTTACAATCGCTCATCTTAGATTGAACCAGTTTCTTGTATGTGAACGTCAAAAACATGATAGGTTTTTTGTTTAGTTTTTCTCATATTACTCAACAACTAATGAATGTGCACTATTGAAACTTGCTGCACATAATCTGCGTCTCAAGACGGATCAAATGCAATTTTTTATGAGCTTATCGGCCTTTTTATAAAGAGGCTATTTTTTTTTCTCATTTCTTAAAAATCGCTATAACTTAAAATCTAAGATATTTTTCTTGTTCAAAATTCCGGCACATATTGGCACATGTAAGAGCTATTTATGCAATTTTTTTCATAAACGCACATGCAATAGTTTTCGAGATATGCGATTTTGTAAAACGTTACCCTAGCAGGAAGATTAAAAAGTTGAATATTTCAAAAACCTGAAGGCGCACATATATAATTTTTGGCGCACATTCATGCACACACATAAGCTTTCTAACGGACTAATTATTTTTTCTCTCCGATGTTTTTTTAAAAATTTTCCTGCTAGAAAAACGTTACCCTAGCAGGAACCGTTTTTTTCGATTTATTCCAAAACGGCTGGATGCACATATAATATTTGGCGCACATACATAGTAAATAGAGCACAAAACATTGGTACCACTCATATCACTCTAGGACATACTTTCCTGCTAGGGTAACGCACACAGATAGAAGTCCTTGGTTGCAGTTGAGATAGCAATGTTAATAACATTAGAAACATCAGAAGCATGTGTTCTTCTAAGAATACCAAACAGTGCCGGATTAAGACTACTCGGGCCTAAGCAATCCACACTTGTGGGGGCCCCCTGTCAGTATGTCAACAGAAATTAGTAGCATAGCGCAGTAGTTGACAACATAGGTAATGATTTTTCACCTTGTGAGTGTTAGTTTTGTCAGTTAGATTAGGACATTGCAGGATTTATCACCTGTTTCTCCTAAAAAAAGACGATTCCGTTTCGGAGGGCACGTTTAGCCGTCGGTCCCGGCCGCCTTCGAATTGTCGGAATGGACTAATAAAAAAATGTAATTAGATCTTATTAACTTTACCAAAGTAGTTGTTAATGATATCTGAGACTTTGACACAAGCCGCCTTCCGCGCGAGCGTAGTTTTTGAGAATGTAGCAAAATAGAATGAAGCAAAGCAAAAATTGTAGTGAAGGTTGGAAGATAGCAAATGACTTTGCGAATCTTTATGAAACATTAAACCATTATGGAACGAAGTCTTATTTTTAAGAGGCAAAGTTGCTAATGCGGCTTGCTGTGAATTGTTGAATGGAAGAGGTTGTGAAAACCGACCAAGCAAGAAAAAAATTACAAAAATTCTTCAAACCATGCCTAAGCCTAAGCTAAATTTTTTGTGACCTAGGAAGTATCTTCCTATAACCCAATATAAAATTACCATTCCGTATTCACGGTTTCGTAGTCGTGGCTATTATGGAACAATATACCCGCGATAAAGAGCGTATTACTGTCTAATTAATTCTAGGAATTTTTATGTTGACCACTGCAAACCCAGAGAAACACAATTATGTACCTTACTGTATCTGATTTAAATATATTACTTGAAGTTTTATTCATTTAATTTATGGTGATGCAATAACTACTTTGAATGCTAAACATGGTGAAATAACCAGGGCATTGGCCCGGGCGAATAGATTCAAGGTTGTGCATGAATTCGCCCAATCGCACTGGGCCCGTGGGCAACTCAAGGCCTATACACCTTTGACGAGTAGTTCGGCGTGCCCTTGTTGGACGTTTAATAAGTTGGGATTGGGGTGAACGATGGCAACCATTGCAACTCAGGCCAAATGGAAAGTGAAATCAAAGAGGCTCTGATCAACCCCCTCAATTTAGGGTGGGGTAGGCTTTGTTTGGAGCGTGAATATTGGTGTGTCTGTAACTAGTAACTTTGTTGACAATGTCCGTGTCCAAATCATTATATTCGTATAAAATCAAAAATGTTAACAAATATTATTTACATAAAACACAGATTACAAATACTATGATGAATTCAAATTGAAAATTGCTTTTCAGGTGGCGACCGTCGGAACAGGGCACCAGGGCGTATGGAGGTTGTTGGTTCACATCAGAAGTTGACAAGAATGAGGGTTGCTTCCGCACTATGACATCACTCGACGTACGGAACGCCGGCCGCCGCGCCGCACTGGCGACCGCCCCACTAAACTAACCCCCGCATGCCCTAAGTTGTTTCCTGATTTATTTGTCCTCCGAAAAAAAATTTGGATAAGATAGTTATTCAAAATTTTCTGGGACAATGTATCAAAATGTTTTTATCCGTGGTGTGTACATAATCTTCAATGTTATCTTGGTTAAAGAACTTAAGGACACACATAGGTTTGTTGGTTTTCTAGATTAAACATAAAAAGATCACCAATATGTTTGAACTGCATACATTTAAACAGATTAATATCGTGTTAAAGACAGTACATATTTTTCAAAGATGGTGCGATTTTATGTGTGTATAAACCAGATTCTACACCGCAGATTGGGAAACTCTCTATTGAGTAAAACTCCTTTAGAAATTAATTTAAAGGTTCTGCTTTACTGTCGTCATTAAATATAAAAACTCTACGAATTTCTTGTGTAAATATGTAACGAAAGTATTTAGTTTATTCTATAAACAAATATATATAAAATTGCATTTTCCTTTTAACGTATTAAAATACTCGTCAGCGTTGCTAGTGGAAAGCTGGTATTTCAGTAGATTTCTATGTATATCGTTAAAAGATTAATTGAAAGGAGGTTTGGAAAAGTAATTTAAGCGTATGATCAGTATATTTAAGACATTCCTATAAGTAGTTGACAAGTCCGCGAGATGCAAGCCTAAGTTAATTATTTCTTGTAACCAGGCCAAAAGTTATGGTGCTTGAGTAATGAACCTGATTGTTTTGCGGGAGTTCCTTTTGCTGTATGATAAAAATTGTTAAAAATTATGACAATGGATGTTACTCACAAGCTTAGTAAGCTAATACGTAAAGTATGAACCTGTTCTGATTACTGTTAGTAGACAGTGCATAAGTGCTTACAGGTATAGTCGAAAGAAATGCACCCACTCTGTAAAAAAAGTATTTGAAGAAAGTTGGGGCGGCGGGCTGGCCGTGTTACTCACCCGCTCCACCGTCCGTTGTCATATTTTGACTAAGATCAAGTTAATTGTAAGGTATTAACTGGTATTGTGATTTTCTTTAATATCGTATATAAATTACTCAATTTCTTGAATTTCACCAACCGGCCAAACAATTCATTGCCCTTCATTTGTGTTGTCCTCCTGAGGTATTGTGATGATTGACTTGATAGACTGTAGACATTAGGGATGGACTTTTAAAGGGGGGCTGTTGCCTTTTGGAATATTGATTGAGGGTGGTGCAGAAACGCGTTATCTGTTTGGACTTCTTTAGTTTGTGTAAGTTAAACACAAGTATTGGATTTCGACTGAGATTAAAGTATTTAATGCATAACTATTAGTATGTCTGTTTCAACAAAGCTAATAAGGGCTTAGGGGTTTCGATAAGTTTTAAAAGTTTATGGGCTCAATTCCTGTATTATTTAAGATTAAGGGTTCTCGGCCTTTATTGTATTAAACAAACTTATATTCATAAGTTACCTGGAGGAAACAGGAAATAGGAATGTAATAATATTCGACAACGATTTTTGTTCGTGTATAAGGCCAGATTTAGGTTTTATAAGAAACAGTTGAGACTATGTACTGTATATTTTGTTAGTCGAGGTCAATGATTTCCAAATGTCCAGGTTGCTTTACATGACTTAAACATGCATTTAAATAAGGCTTTACAGGCGAACAAGCTCTAGTGAATTGTACCGAATAAAGAACGCCAATTTTTTTGTACGAGTCAAAATTTTGTATATTGAATCTTTGTGGTTCGACGAATGGTGTTTTTCTTTCGTATCTATGTAAATGCTGGATACTATTTTTTGAACTCTTTATTGTAGGGCCTAAACTTTTTCCGCCTTTTAACTTAGCTTTTAAGGAATGCAAGGGAAAAGTACAGTGTGTGACCAACATCAAGTAAGGCACAATCTTTTCGTTTAGATGTTTTGACTATTTCGTACAACCTACTGTGAACGCAATAGCCGTGGAGGAATTCGGTAAAGGCGACAAGAAACAAAGTTACTTCAGGGCTGACCATTTTCCACGCGCTGGACAAGATCACAAACGTTTTATTGTCGTACTTTATATTGTAAAATGGAATGGAATACAACTGGCGGAACCGCAATGAAATATATTAATTTTTAACTGTCAACGCTAATGACGTTGAATATTATGGATGTAGAATTTTTAAATTGGTTTTTTATTGTACTGAATGGTCCACCCTATATTTTTACTTATGTGGATTTTAAATTCGCTAAGGACAATAGATTCAATTCACACACCCTTTCCTACTCTTTGATTCTGACATATTACACTTAGGGATTGTCTAAACAACTTAATATCAGCATATTCCCTTATCCGATATCAGAATAGTGCATTACTACGAGATATTACTATGGTTGATAGCATAGTGCACAAATAGATAATATTGAATTAACGTAGATACCTTAATATTTGGTATCAGTCCTGGATTAACCCTTAAGCAATTAGCACTAGCTTAGGGCCCACGTCCAGGGGGGCCCCGACGAGCACAAAAAAAATGAACAGGAAGGGTTACTGGAAATCATCACAGTGTAAATCGTCCCGAAAAGCCGCAAGCAGTTTTTTTGTAAATAAGTAAATATAGCACTTTAGTTTTGTGTTTTCGTGGCACCTACTCCAGTTCCAAGGCCGTTTAATATATTTTCATCGTATTTTACAAAATACTAATGTTTTTCAATAGTTAACCTAATGCGCCACTGCGATTATGTTCGTGGTGAAAAAGAATTTCATGCAATCACTTGCGTTTTTTCGCAGTGGCGCGGATTCGAGTATGTTCTCTTGTTTTTTTTATCGTGTAGGTTTTGTTAAA